>JAVCKV010050337.1:0-23011 GCA_032274145.1 Herpochondria borealis | reverse complement strand
TTATCTGTCAGTAGACGAGATTGCAGTCCGTATTTGTATAACCAGTAGTAGGCTATCTCTGAGGCTAGAATTTATCCATCCACTGGCTTCTGTGGTCCCACTTGAGCAATTTAGGTGAATCGGAACGATATCACTATAATATGCCGAAACAGGTTATTGTTTTCGGTAGGTCCGTGAGGAGGTCCTCGGCGACGTCGCCTGACGGGACCGTGGCTCAGAATAGGTGAACCATTCCAAGGCATCGTTGTTTATTCAACCGTTCCGATGCGCATTCCAAGCAGCTCGGGACGGTGCCGGCCACATCCGCCGCCGTTTAAGGCCATAAATACGCTCGTCTGAGCATATTACGCACTTTTAATAGAGTGGCTAATGGAAGACGTGGGATTGAACACAGAGGTCTTCCTGGCTTGTCAGAAGCCTTCTAGTCTGAACTCCAGATCCAAAAGGTTGAATGGATCGCCGCCCCCAGCCAAGGGAGAGCCGGTCATATTGTCCTTAATTACTCCAGACTAACTAAGGCAGAAGCCCTATCCGAAGGTAACCTATCCCGAAAAAGTAAAAAGGTGGTACGGAGTGCCCAGTCAACGGCTATTGATTCCTACAGTAAGATACCTACAGTAGAACTGTACTCGGTAGGCACAGTAAACTGCTATGTACAAAAGGCGCGCCGGGTCTTCCCAATGCATACCACTGCATTACAGTACCATTTTACCTCTCTGCAGAGTTTCACTCTACCTTCAGACGGAGGAAGGTAGGAAACGTCAATATATGACAAGAATATAGGTCGGGCCGGGGTGGCCAGCAAAGATGGAGTGGTGCACCATCAACAGCAGTCGTGGACGCAGACACTCCAGAACCACGATCTGAACCAGATAGAGGTCCTTCGGAAGGCGGTAGCGCAGGATGCCGTATTCGCACTCTCAAAAGATTGAATCGCGGCGGTCCTTCCGTGAAGGAACTATCTGACAGAATTCGTGTGACTTTTGTTTCGCCTGGAGTTCGTCTAGCGTGAGCTGGAGGAATATATGCGTGTGATAACTGTAAAGGCGAGCCCGCCTGTTCTTGTCGGGCACTTTATCTGGTTTCAGAGGGTAATATTCGCCGTCTGAAGGAGTTTCCGCTGGAATTTAAGGGGGCGGTTGCTGCCTTGAAGATTCATGGTGCGCAGATGAGGACTCGGGGATCTTGGTCGGCGTGGGCTCAAGTTGACCGGCGTGAGGTGGTACGATGTCGGAAGACGGCGCCCGGGGGTTGCGGGGTCTGGTATGGTACGGTTGGGGGCGACGGATGTGTTTTTCATCCACGTGCTCGAATGAAGGCGAGGAAGCGGTCGAAAATGACAACTTAGTACGTTCAGAGCTCAACTTACAAGGGGGGTTTATAACCCTCGGACACCCAGCGCACCAGTCTCGACAGAGCCTCGTGGACTTCTTGTGCAAGCCCGAGGCTGTATAGGAGTCGAACTCTGCCTGGTGAATGCGCCAAAGAACTAGTCTGCCAGACCGGGCGTTAGGTTTATCAGGCACCGCAAGACGTCTTGGTCGGTAAGCACGGTAACGTGCGTATTTTCCACATATGTTCAGATCGTTTTCAACGCCCAGGCCATTCTACAGAACTCCTTCTATATGACCGATTAGCTCAACTAGGCCTCGGCAAAGGGTTTTAAAAAGTACCCCAAGGGTACGCAACCATCAGTTTGAATGGAACACTACTGCTGCAGGATTATATATCCAATCTGACATCCGAAGCGTCCGTACATACCATAATTTTACCCTCCCTCTTGGATAATCCCAATAATGGAGGGTTTACGAGCGCTTTTTAAAGCGTCTAGAATGCCATCATATAAAAGCCAGACAGAGAGGATCATTCGGGATACAGGTCCTTCTGAAAAATTCTGTTGAGAGGACGATCTATCCCCTAAAAGTCGCGGACGAACCGTCGTCAGACGTTCGCAGCGCCCGGTACGGAACGCACCTGCGTCCTTTCATTTGTAACTACGTACGGCAAACTCAGTTGCGTTGGCGGTTGCCATGGCCATCTGGCTCGGCGATACAATAAACTCAGGTATTCAACCTGGGATTGGAAGGAGTTCCGTTTTATTAAGCGTAACTAAATGCCATCTTTCGCCAACAGCCCAAGGATGTGCTTCAAGTCCTTTAGGAACTGACGTGCCTCTTTACTATAGGTGATAAAATAATCTAAGTATACGAGGCAAATCTGATACCCAGCGCTGTTGAAGATGTTATCCAAACTGCATTGAAAGGTTTCCGAGGAGTTCTGGCGGCATTCGTCGGTACTTCTAAGTTACCGACTTGTGACATGAAATTAGTCTTCTACTTTTCTTCCGGATGCAGGGTTATTTTCTAATACTCCTGATTTTAGTCTAGGGTCGTGAATTATTCAGCGTCCCCTTGACTTTCAATTCAGTTCTCTATCCTTGGTAGAGGATAAAGTTATGAGATAGTAAGATTGTTCAGATGACGGTAGTCAACACATAAATGGAGCATACCGTACTTCTTCGGGGCTAATACGACGGGCGAAGCTCAATCCGTGCTCACCGGTTTGATAAACGCCACGACCAGCTTTTCGCAGATCGGTTCTTAGATCAACTACTTACGATGAGGTGTCTCACGGTAGGGTATGACCCTAAAATGCGTAGATACCTCCTTGAGGATGACGCGTTGCGAAACCACACGCTGCATGCTGCGTCAAAATTTCTATGCTTTCGTCTTTCAACTTTTAGTCGTAAAAGTGGTAAAGACATACTTGTTCGCGCCACGAATCAGGATATTTCACTTAGTTCAAAATTCACGACTCCTCAGAAACAGCTGGCGTATGAATCAACAGCGCTTACGCAATTCCCTTCATCAGCACCCCGTCAGCGTGTACCAACTTCACGAGAGACCGGGTGGCGAGTACCAAAAAATCCTTTTTTACTACGTGCAGTTAGCTCGGGGGCGCGATTGAAAAAAGCGGAGGGGCTTGGTAAAGAAACTTAGTGGGTCAATTCGATGCTGGCTGTGTAAAATCGTGACACGTGTGATCGAGCGATTCGGGGCGCTCTGCCTTGCGTTTTATGATGCTTCGCAATGCGCTCGCCACCAGTTTGGGAATGGAAAGAAAAGGGAATCTGGAAAAGAAAAGGAACGACACACAAAAACAGGTAAAACGGTACTGGGAATGGTCTGCTGCTAGCTCTTTACTTGGATCGGAGAACTTTCTTATCCCTTCCTACTAAAGTGAAGACGGTGTCTCAAGTACCCATCCCGGCGATAATTATCGCTGGACGTAGATAAAGCCGGGGAAAACCTCGACCAATCAGTACAGTGGCATGCAAGCCCGTTGAAAGGATGCTAGACGTGCCGCCGGTTCGTAAGATACCACAAGCCTTTTCTTTATCCTCCATATTACACCCTCGCCACCTACAGTCCGAAAAAAACCATCCAATCCCCTCGATTACACTTCGATACTTTTCTGTATACAGAAAAACACACCCTAGTGTATTTACACAAAGGTGCATAAAAACACGTGCAATCACAACATGCACCCACGCTTTGAACATGCGCACATCCACATTGAATTGACAGTTAAATGCAGTTAAAGTCAGTCGCATAAAAATGCAGTCACGCGAATCATGCTCCAATCCCGTGCGCACCACGGCTATGATTATATGTACGCATCGCTGGCGTGGGCAGAAGCACACCATCGGCCTCGATTGTTTATTTGACATAGTGCGCCGCCTTCGCCGTAGAGATGCCCATACCCAAATGCAGATTATGCTCGTCAATCATCACTTAAGTCACAGACCTTTATGTTTGTTGGTATGAAGCAGCGTGCGACCCCCTGAAGCCATAGAGTTGGGCGTTGTTTCAGAATGAGGGTAGAACGCAGTTCGGATTTCACAGTTACCCACCCCTTCATCGTGGAACCACATCCTTGGGTAACCGGCGCGGTATATCACTGAAGTTTAGAGGATGCGGAAGGGTCAGTCGGTTGTAGCTTCTACGAAACCTCCTGCGACCCGGATCTTGTCATGATCCAAGGAAACTGCCTTAGGTTCGAGAACCAAATAGAACGGGCTGTCTTGAACACCTGCACCCAGCTCTGGGAGTAGGCCGGTACCACCTTGTTATTAGCAAACCAAAAGAGGTGAGTAGGCAGTGGTTTGTTGACACGTTTCTACGGCTGCCCTTAGTCCGCAACTTGGATAGGCTTTCCTACGTCTTCCTCTTCAAGGAACGTTCTTTTTCCGTCCATGAGGATAGGCACGAAACCTGTTCTTACGAGTTAGATACGCTGCAGTATGCATCGCATCGCGTCGACGTGGCATTTCATGGACGTGGTACCAACAATGGCTAGACCGGCCAATCGTTTTACCACTTCATGGGCTTTCATAACGTGGAGTTCAGGCGGGCTCGTCCCTCAACTATGCCAAGGTGCACAACGGCCTCTCGTTGGCTTCCCCAGCAGGAGGCCTCCACGTTCGGAATTAGTTTGCTCTCTGAATTACTTGGTATTATGTCCCTTGTCATTATATTATATGCTGATACCGTGTCCAACTTGGTCAGAATAGTACGTAGAGTCGTTGGGCGGGCACCTAATGATCCTGCGGAAAACAATTCTGCGACTTATTCATGAGCACATCGTGACCGATCGTCTTTATAGCCTTACCGGCGACCGCGAAAAGGACATATGCACTGCCTACAACTGTGCAGGTGTCCCTTCGATAGGGTTGCGCAGCCCGACGTGGATTCCGGTTCCATGCTGCCCGATTTTTCGCTTACGCTGGCTAAAGTCAGAGACTGGGAGGCCCGAACAGAAGGTTCAGCCTATTCGACAGGTGGAACCAGCGAGCCCTGGTATTCAGCGGCCGTTGGGGTTACTCGTAGGTCCTTCATGTCTTTCTACGAACTACGTGGTTTTGTACGACTGTCCCGCATCATTTCCAGACTCATGATAGCTATTTGATCCTGTCGCTGGCGGATTTGAGTCCGTTACTACCGCCACAATGTTGGTGGTTGTGTAAAAATCGGCGATAGTGAGCTCAGCATTTTCGTCCCGAAACATGACCTGTTATGGTGTGGGCCTGTGATCCACGTAAGCTAGTGCAACCATGGGCTGGTTCCCAGTGCCTGCTGGCACAGTTAGCGTGGGTGGTTCGTACGGCGTACGATCCGTGCCATGGATCCGAAGATCTTGGGCACTCTAGCCTTTCCTCTATCGGTTCTGGTATAACCTCCATGCAACTATCAGGCGTTCGGCCAGTATCAAGCATAGACAGGTGAAGTTTTTTGCCCTGTCTCTTTAATGATGCGGAACACCAACTTTTGGAAGTCCCGCAGTATTGCCCGCAAGGCTTCCCAATTTTCTCTGGTTGCATAACTGGGGCAGACCATGTTCCGCGATCGACAAGATCTCCGTACATTACAGCCTATTATATCCCCTGCAGTGGATCCGTTTTACTCATCAAATAAACCGCAGGGGTCAGGGCTACCAAGACGTAGCGGGATTCCATGTGGCTGAATTGTATCTCTTCGACGAAAAGATCCTTTTCCTACGGTACCGCTTTGTATGGTATGCTTGCCCAGTCCGCGTTGGTCGTAACGACCGAAGGGGAACTGGTTGGCGAAGGCATTTCTACGCAGGTCATTCCAGGTGTCCAGTGGGCCATGTTACGGACGATCTGTATCTGCTCGTCGCGCGTGAAAGGTTTCAGAGTACTTTTCTGCTACAAAGAATTTTCAATTTCAAGCGTCGGCTGGCACTTGTCGTATTCCGCTTTCATGAACCGGATCTTTCCAGGGCAGCATGTACTCTACTCTAGCAAGCGCGGTACTTGTTGCCCTCGGCGAAGGCGATGCGCCTTACCACGGTGTGGCCGGCTTGAGCATCTCTCAAGTGTGTTCGGAGGCGGTCGCGGACAATCTCTCGCACGGTGTCCAAGAGGCCTTGCAAGAACTAGTTTACTTCTTAGTGCGTATTGAAGATGTTGCATAAATCCTGCAATGCGCTGTTCAAGTGCGTTTAGTAAGTGATTTAGTCTTCCATGTCCTGCTACCTAGCTCAATTCAGCTTCTACTTCTCTTCTTTTCTGATTTCCTCCTTCAGAAGGCGCTGGATGAGGGCGTGGACGATGTGAGGCCAGGTCCTCACGACGGCATATTACGAAGAACTCCAGCCAGAGTCCACTTTAAGGCCTAGGCTTCATGCGCCTCACCATCAAGGAATTAGGGAAGCGTGGAAGCTACCACCGCTTCAAAGGCCTTGAATTAGTCGACCGACTCCTTCAGGTTTTTCAGGAAGGGAGCAGCTTAATGGGCTCCATTCCTGAGAAACTGCCCATGCTTGGACGCAGTTTTCTAAGGTGCTTCAAAAGTACGGACAGTTTCTAACTCACCCGGCCTTTTATAATAGGGGGCTTGTCTATCGGGCGATATCGCCAATCGTCCACTACTCTTTTGAAGATAGAGAGGATTTAAAGGTGGGATTGGAGACCCTGGAAGTACTTCCAAGTCGTCTGTCTCGGTAGCAGCTGCGCTTGAAGGTGACCCTCAACAACGGAAAGTGATTCCACCTCGGTTTTGTACGATTGTGTCCCTGAATTTACTGCTGCTGCCGAAATGTTGATGTTCAAAAAAGGCTTCCCGATTCGTGGGTTCCACACGGAAGGATCTCTTCCTCACGGGCCGATAGTCGGATCGTTCCCGTGCGGGAAGATATCACGGAGATAGTCCGCTTAAGCCGCCTGACTATGGGTGGCGTTCTTCCCGCGCGACACCTGGACCTACACCGGACCCGTGAAGGGACTGGAGCGGGGCGGAGGCCAGCGTTGCTTCACTTTGCGTAGTGGCATCTGCCGCTGCCCAGTACGGATATTTGGCGATCAGCGGTGCTACCGGTTCCACTTCCGCCGAGATGGGGATGGCGAGAAATCTTTAGTTCGGTGGACCGAAGACTGTCGCCGATTGCCCACCTCTGACGCCGAATGACGTCAGCGATGGAGGTTCGTCCCGGGTATAGGTTGGATTATCGATTCCGGACAGGCGGAATTGAATACTCGCTACGAGATTATTCAGATACTTGAAAAGGTCCTTGAGCCCGTGCAGCTGCACGTGATCAATTATCTCGACCCGTACGTTCATGACGCTCAGGTCCAGCTCGAAAGTATCGTTGCAGTTTTCTAACTGCTCTATGTTTCCGTACAGGGAGACTATCTACTTCTCCATCCTCGCCAGGGATGGTGATAGGGAGCTGTAATACTGGCATAAGGGGCCTGCACACCCTCCACGGCGGATCGTACACGTGGGAACCACCCACCGCACCGCAAACTCCATCGCCACTCCCCCATTTCGCCACTCGGCGGCGCGGGTTGCAAGGCGTGCAGTAAGCCGTGGGTGTTGCTCCACTTTGCCACTCTACCACTCTGGGTGCTACGTTTGCTGATTGGCGGGGCCGGGTGGACTTACTGATGGTTGATGAGGTCATAATATTGGGTTGTGCATAAGGCTGGTTGTGCTATCGAGGTTGCCTAGGTTAAGGCATCTAGTGTAAGGGTGTCTACTGTAATATCTATGTGTAGTTAGTCTTAGGGTTTTTTTCCACTTGGTTCTTTTTTTGGCCACGAACTCCGCCTTGGGCGCGGCGCCAGCCGCAAAATAAAAGGCCTGGATCGCGCTGTGTTTGGGAGGAGGGACCATGAAGGAGGTACAGAGAAGTACCCTGGTAGCAAGTATGAGCTACCCCAAAGTAAAGCCTTTTCCCCGTCTTTCGCCTCCTCTTTCCTTCGTTCTTCCCCTTTTTTGCTCTTTTGGGGTGGTTTGCAGCGCTTCAGAGTGGATGCACACCACGCTGAAAGACAACACCCGTTCAGCAATACGTGTCCTTCTTACCCGTTCGCGCCGGCATTCCCACCCCCCGCATTCCGCTCTACCAATTTCCCCTTGTGTTCGTGCGACGGGAGTGAGCTACCACTCCACACTATAGGAGCCACCCTCAACCTTACGTCCTTCGCCTGCTGGCGCGGAAGGTCGGAGGCCGAAATGGTCATCTCCAGCGTGTACGCTTCCGGATGTATGAGGGCCTGCGGGGTTAATCCAGTTAGAACGAGGAACGCCTGATACCGCCTGACCACCCCTGCCGATCTACCGTTCCCACTGCGGAGTGATAATTTACTGAAGTGATCCTCTGCTTCTGAGGCTGCCTTCTCCGAGGAATGATCGCCTGGACTCCGAATAGGATACCGGGGTGTGCTCAACGGCCGGTGTGAGATGTGGTCATGCGTTTGATTACTCATAGCCAAGCATGTGTCCCCGTAACACTGCGGTTGGAGGTCAGGATACCAATATTTAATAAAAACAGTGAGCGAGCTGTGCTACAACGTGGGGCTGACTCGACGTCGGCAGACGACTTTGAGAGGTTAAAAAGAAGGGGATCTGGAGAAAGATTTCCAGGTGGTGAGGAACAGGGCTGAGTTTCGTTTCTGCTCTATACAGCAACGCCTGGTCACACCCCCAGCGCGGTAGAGAGCCAGACGGCCACAAACTTGCGTTTTTAAGCCAGTTAGACAACACGTGAGACGGATTTCTCTAGAGAGGGGAGGAAGAATGGGGCTGGAATGCGAGGAAGATTGCAGTAATTGTAAGTTTACTCCGGAAAAGTTTGGAAAAAAGCTAGCTTCTGTACCCTGGCACGTCCGCTGACGGCCCGAATGCCTAAGTAATGGCTACCCCTCGCTTAAAATTGTACCAGACGGCGGTCGGATGGTCGTTTCTTCGTAAAGGTCACAAAACTTCTTTGATGCAGTTCTAAATTTCACTGGCCTAGGCACTGTATAGCTTTACAGTGGCGCCCGCTTCGAACTACTGTGATGAAAAAACGCCTACGCTGGTGCTCCAATTTACAGTGCGGTAGCACCAAGTCCGCACCATGGCGCACCATTTATGACCTATAAGTGTTGTATAAGTTGTTGCACAACAGTACGTACGTAAATTTGCGTACAAAGTCCTATATATGGCAGTTCACCACTATATCACCATAGGGTGGTGCACCACTGTACTATGCTTTTTAGAATACATGTTTACGACCGCACAGCGGTATGGTACCCCGTATGGTGGTGATACACCGTGCATCTGCACGGTGGTAGGATCATCGCTTTGTAATATTACTCACTTTGGTTCAGACCATCAAACATCTCTGGCAAACTCAATGTCGCTCACGCGTGAGTACTTTAAACTTTCTCGTGGTGGTTCAAGTCGGAGGGAAAGTTTGGAAACGGATGAGCACAATAATCTGCTGCACCAAGCGCAGCCACGACGTAACCCACGTAAGCGACAGAAGAAGAACCGTCGTTGCCAGTCGCAGTGTAAACCGAAAAAGCGGAAGAAGCAAGACCAGATTGGAAGCTAGTGTGTTTACCATCCTCACTGTAACGTGAGGCTTTGCCGGGACTGTCTTGTTGACTACGCTTGAACGTGAATGGGATATTTTAAGTCAATGCAGTGCTGGCCTTCGCCTGGTTGACCGCCGCGACAATCTTCTTCACGATTTCCTTTGGATTGGCCGTAACAGACGCTACGCCCTCGGGGGGGCCTCCATTAACAGCGCGGGAAAAGTCATCAAAAGTTTAGCGGGACTTCAAAGGATAACTGGTCCGTTAAAACGAGACCCAGCACGAAGTGACGGCGCGGCACGGCGGGCGTCTTAGTTTCGTGCTTGGGAATAAGTTAGAAAGATTGGAAGCCTCTAGGTAAATCGATGGAGCTCGTGATTGCGTTGTAGTCTGGGATACGAGAGGGGGGACGAAGATTTGGGCAGCTGGTTGAGCGGGCGAGACGGGATTGGATGGGATAGAATGTACAACGCGAATGCGAAAAGCAGGATAGCTTCAAGTTTTGTGACATGTTTTAAACATGGGAATTTCTTTTCTTTTCTCTAAATTACCAATACAGGGCTCATAATCCAATTCATATGGAGCTAATCGCGCGGAGACCGCTCAACTGTCGGAGGGAGGTGCTGTGGTGAAAAATACGCGGGATATTTCTGGGAAATTGCAATCCATTTGGCCGATACAGGTTATCCGGCGAAAATTCAACGCTTGGGCTCATCAGAAACAGGCGCACACATTTCTAAGGTCAAGTACGCCAACATGTTTAAGTTAGTAATTTACACGGGTTTACTCAGTCCAATAAATGGTGCTGATATTTACAATCACATGCAGTTGGCGCCGTATTACTGGATGTAAACTCATTAGCACTCACGCTTCATGCTACAACGTGCAATATTGGCCCTTCGGGCCGACCTGACACAAGAATTTACGTAAAGATCTGAGCAGCTTGCGAAATCATACCCTTCCGTGATGGGCTGGCACTTCACTGCACCTCGCGCATCCAATCCATCCGTCCTATTGAAAGAACCCTCACGGGTGCACGTAAGCCGCTTTCGAAGAATCCTTTATATGGTACTGTAGAGCTCACATAAATTTATACCTAGTAACCCGCTTAACGGCACGTCCTATAAAGTGCAGCGACCGTTTCACGAAGTCTTTGGAAAGAGTCTCAATATACACGAGTGTTATAGTACCAACAACAACCTTTCAGATGGATTTTGGGCGGATAAAACAACCATCGTGTCTCTCTTTCTTTGCAGTATCACTAGGCATAGTTGATGCACATAAAAACCTTTTCAAGGACCCATTTCGCACTAACGTGCTTTGCAAGATATCTTGCAGACGGTCTTCAAACTGTGTCTGTCAGACGGGTAAACGACATCCTCTCACCGACAACCTTAGAAAATTCGTTGGTCTGTCTCAACGTTCTGAAATTATACCGCTTACAACTCTCCGGTTCGTACTTGCTACATAAAGCGCCAAGCCTAAGAAGCCAACCTTGTTCCTGGGCCCCGCTCTTCCAGTACCTCGCTGACCCTCACCCAGTCTCCCGGTAGTGCTCACTTTTCCCCATTTTAATCCTAGCCGTTCACCCGGTCTGTGCAACCTTGATAAAGTATTCTAATTCTCTTCTTAAATCTAACACGTACCTTGAACTTCTGTTCCTCAGGTCATATTTCTGGGACTTCGGTTCTCATGCGCCTTTTGATACCACTCAACTGCTACTGGGAAAGAGGGCTTCGAAACCGCTTTCTCTGTATCTGCCTGCCTGTATCCGTGTCCTGGTGGTGTGGTGTTTTTTATCTCCGCTCTAGTGCTTGTTTGGCAGTTTTTTCATGATGCAATGGACAAGAGCAGCGGCAGCGGCAAGCCGCAGACGAGAATACAGCTCAGAAGACTACCACGAGGAAGCAGAAGCGACGCCAGGTATGTACAATTTGGACAACGCAGCTCATCCAACGCTTTCAGTACGCCCCACTCAAACGACGCACTGGACACTGAAACTGCGCACGCACAGAGCAAAAAACCAGAGCGCGTGGTGCAAACACGTAGACAGAGAAAACATCGCGACGCGACCGACAAGACTAACTACTTTCTGGATCGCAACATCGCATTTTTATAAGAACTTCGTATCCGTAAATGAACTGGCCCACAGATACAGACCACTAACCCTCCTTCGCCAAAGAGCAGCCGTCCGAAATTTAGATACTGGACGCGAGCTCGCCACAGCGCGCTAGTCAAACTCACAGGAATATTGCCTACTTTAAAAGCAATTAAGCGCGCTTGCGCGCCATCAGATCACACACCACCGACACCCGCTGGTAAAGACAGAAAAGAACACTTAAAACGACTAAGAACACTGCAGCGAAATCACTTCAAAACATCACGAAGCAACAGACAAAAAAAAACACCTCGGGTGCCACATCGGCAACGCCGAACGCGGATACAAACAACACGAAATTGAACAAAATTAGACGAGCACGCGACGAACACGAACATCAAGCGCAATTATCTCCGGTCTACATCCCCCGCAACGCTCAAGAGAGCGACCGAAACAACGCCAATAATGACAAGACGAACACTGACAGGGTAAAATAAAACCACAGCTGTTGGGCGCGGGCGAGATTGCCCACGAAATGAACACAGCGCTATTTGGCCGCTAAGAAGCGAAAGGGGGGAATTTCAGGTCGCCTTCACGCATGGGTTTATCGCTACATTTAAACCCTCGTGCGTTCATGCAGCTTTCCCGCCTGCATGAAAACTCTGGCACTCTACCACAGTTAAGGTTAGCCTAATAGTACCGATTTCTCGCGATTAGATTTTTCCTCGCTTCCGGTTTGGCTCATGCTACGTAATCCCCACCGCCGGCCGCAGCGCAGTATTCATACAGATCATCGCGGTGCTGAAAAAAGTTTCTATTTACTGTTTCCTTGCTCACTCACCTCTAGTTTCACCTCCATGAAAATATACTACCACAGCACAACCCGAAAACGCAATAAAATGAATCTACCATTTCACGCTCAATCAAATTCATATCCATTATGAACACAACAGCCTTCGTCGCCGCCACCCCTTTACTCGCCCGCACCACCCTGGTTTTCTCCTCAACCCAGTTAGGGGCGCGCCGCTGCATGACCGTGGTCCCGGATCGCCCACCAGGCTCCAAGATAGCAATGGGCTAGAAGCAGAATATCCCGCAGAGGTTCACGCTTTTCTTCCAGCATCCGAATGAGCGGGCCGCGATGTTTGGGTTTTTTCTGGCGTTTTTGACGGAGTCAATCATAAGGCAAGGGATCTTTTCGTCGGTTGTGAACAAATTCGAACACCTCATTGGCAGGCTGTACGACGCATTAGAATATTTTGGCACAAGACTAGCACAAGTAGAATATGTGGCACCAGTGTCTTTTCAACTGGTGCTTTTACCAATACATTACTCTACAGTGCACGAGTTCTAAAATACCTCTCTGCCTGTAATAGAGGAATATGAGACCGGCTTTCACCGATTTCTTCGTATCAATGTGCGTACCGTGAATAGCAGTGTTTTAATTCATTTAAAAAACGTAAACGAACGATTGAAGAGGTTACGTGACGAAATTGGGTTTCAAGGCTATACCAGACTTTTCCTGGCCCGCAGCAGTACGGGCACAACAAAAATATTCCGTAGCTTCACTCCGCAGACCGTCTCTTGTTCTATCTTTATATCTTACAGCACCACAAAACTGCGGTACCAGAAGAAAATACATTCGTACCTACACTATAGCGTCAAAAGAATCGAAGGCCCTCCATCGTACTGACTTCGCCTTGTGACGAGACAGAAAAAGAAAAAGGAAGGTGTTTAAGGATAAATGCAATGCACGAGTCGCCCCTGTGGCTTTATGTCTATGATGCATTGTAGAGCTCATTTTTAGATATTTATTTAAACATATACTAAGAAACAAATGGGCCGAGAGATAGAAAGACAGAGAAGCAGATAGGCAGAGATGCAGTGATTCAGAGAGAGAAAATATATATAGATATTAATATTCCACTACGCATTTATTTAACTAAATAAATCGTTTATTGAAGAGAGAAAATAAATAAATAAAATACCCTAAGGTCCTGCGGGACAACAAAAATAGAGATCGAGATTTTGTGGAACCCCAACAGGCCCGATATGCGGGGGCCTAAGAGTGCAATTTGTATGCAGGCGGGTGAGGAGGGATAAAAATAGACACGGCGGGTGTGACGGTTGCCTCCAGTCACGAGCGCGTGCTAGTGGATACATAGCATACGAAGCGCTTCTAAACGTGTGGTATCTGTACTGTAAGACCAGCTGCACAATTCTTCCCATCATGTCTTCATCGGCATATACTCTGCACAAAAATGAATAACCAAAACAGTCGGAGGAGCGAGTCAAGAAAACCTTAGATGACCAAAGAACAATCGCAATTGGTCGGTAGGGGCAATTGAAATTTCCATGCAAAATCGAAGCATCGCTTCGCTTTCCCATTCTACACTAGTCATGACCATTCCTTCGCCAAACAGAGGCCCATTAAATCATAGTACCCACCCATGAGATGTCTGTACGACAAATAGAGACAATTTTTCGCGCACTGTAGTACGCGACGGTGGCTTGAGGGCGATGTAAAAATTTTCAAAGTTTGTTACAGCTACGTAGATGGGCGGCAAGACGCAGGATGGGAAGGAGAGGTACACGTATCGCTTAAATGAGCTTCGCGTGGGACGCGCTTCAACTTCACGCGTTGAAGCTAACTATTCGCTAGGAAGGAAAGAAGAAAAAAGGAGGCTGACAGAGTGGGAAAAACACAGAAAACCACTGATACTGCACTGGAAATTTGTATTTCAAGTTCACAACTTGTTCCTGATAACTTTCTTCTTCTCTCTCTACTTGTCCGTCGGTCGAAGAGAGACTTCTCAATTACTTAAACCCGGTGAGACTTGGTGCCTGGCGGAGATCCGTTCAGGGAAAAAAATGGAGCAATCATTTATGTGGCACGCACGTTCGACCGCAGGGACACATTTCGAGCGGTCATCTTTCAAGATATCAAAAATAAAGGGCTTCCTCCCAGATACCGCAGCTCTCAATTTATCCATCACACACAGTGTTCGTAGACACGTGTTCACACACCCACACTACAGCATATTCCAATCATAAATGGACTGCTGTCACACATATTCAGCGCACTACATTAATGTTGAGTCCGTTGGTCATATACTGACAAAGCTCGTAACAGGTCTTCACAGTGGAAGGTAACCTACACATAACAGGTATACTGTCTGTGCGGCGGTGCGATAAACCCAACTTTTCCATAGCCGTGGTGTACATACAATGTGAACCTACAGGATTTCCCTACATGACTTGTGTATAGCGAAAGTCGGATACTTTACATGTCAGATTTATTCTCTAGCCAATCGTCACAGTGGTCACAGAAATTAGGCGTGACATCTGCTGCTGCAGGAGACCGGACCGCAGTTTGTGTCATATAGGCCCCTTTTCCGGGGTACTTCACCGCCCCGATACAATTCTGGGCCGCTCCGTCACAGGTCCAATTACAGTCTGGATTTTTTCTATACCTAAATTTCAATTTTCTCTTCCAATTTCAAAATATTGAAATGCCGCGGCTTTTTCGGCACTGATTTCCGGAAGTCCACATCAAAATTTCCGCATCAGCATACACCGATGGCGGGCGGATCAGTCCACTCAGGCCACGGTGATCGTACCACCCATTACTCGGCGTGCGCGCGGCGGCACGTAGATCGGCTTTTCCCTGAGGTCGACCTCCGTAGTCGTGGGGAATCTTAATTCTCCTCAAGTACAAACAATGTACAATCGAAAAATCCACCATATCCAGTCATCGCTCTTCGTTCTGATTTTTACTATCTTAATCCGCTATGTATTATCACCTCCAGTCCTTCATCCTTTCATTTTTCACGAGAAGTAGCATCGGCGATGCAAACCGTCACGTGTTGGCCGACACAGGCCCTTATGGCACTGGCGCGCCGGAAACCTGGATGGAACATATCGACGGCCTCATGGCCGGCTGGCCTACCGCGGCCCTTGTGGAATTCAGTTGGGGCGAGTAAACAGAATTCCACAAAGAGTTGGAGAGCCTTGCAGTGACGCAGGTCCAAGAATCATAAGCTCTGAGCGCCGCTGTCCGCAGCCGCTTCTTAAATATCTCGATAATATACTACCAAATTCCATACCGATAGACCGACTATTCGCGGCTTCCCTTTATGTCGGCGCCGACCATCCCAGAGCCTGGCGCTGCGTAATTCGCGAGTTACAGCTTGGTAAAGTTTTTCTCAAGTACCACGAAAGTGGTCGGTATGTTGATGAGCTCCCCGGTCTTCGTCGCCACCCCTTCGAGACTTTCGTTCTCCGTCTTAATGGTCGTGTACTTATGTGGCGCTTCTACGAGTTGTATCGGCCCAACAATCGTTTTGTCTGCTGGCAGACCACACTTGCCGCCCTTACAGAGAGAGAAAGACATTTGCATAGGTCTTATTTTGTTCTTCTCCGCCTCAATTCGGTACGACGTTCCTGACAGGATTTCAGAGGGGCTATCCGTGCCCAATTGTCTTTCGTTCCGTTCCTTAGCTTCTTTTCTCCATCTTATTAGCCACCTTTTGTCTAGTGCCGTCAGTGATGGTGAGGGCGGCGTCGCACAGAGGGTCATTGAGATGATGGAGCACTAGATGGCGCAGTAGTTCTTGAATTGTTGGATTCTAGATCGTTGGAACAACCATCGCGTCATTGTGCTCCCCCAAGTACTTTTTTGCGCGATGGAATAGGAGTTCGGCGGGGAAGAGTTGAACGCGCCGCTGAATTCTTGTCCTTGGGTGCCGGCCTTTATGGACTTTCTAGAGCTGAAAAGGGCGCTGGAAAATGCTTCTTTCCATCCTCTTACCACCCTTCACCAGTTGGCGAATAAAACTGTTCTCTACGCGTCTCTTAACACGCTCCTGCTTAAGAATCGGTTTGTCGACAAACTCTGTTCGCGTCACCTGTTCTTTTCTATCTTTTCATAACTTTATTTCGTCATGCCAGGTCCTCTCATAGTTCCGCACCGGTTTGTGGTGCCACTGCTACCGCCGCCGTTCCCGTTGCCAGAGAAAGTGCCATTTACACCAGAAGTGACAGAGTCAGCCCTGACCGTGTCGCTTAGTTCCTCAAGGCTTGGTACCTCCGGTACTCAAAACTGGCCAGTCCTCACCGACCACTGCTGCAGCGTCCTTCTCGCGTCAAGCGTCCGTCATCGTTCGCATCCACACCTAATTGGGTATAATTCGAGGCGGCTGCCACATCTACGACAGCGAATGCGGTTACGATGTTGCTGGCCACTGCCAACTACGCTGGGTTGACGGTCAATGGGATGGGAACCTCTTACGTTTTCCATGCGGCGGCTGGAAAATCCATGTCTTTGTCCGTCGTTACTCCTATCTTTCCGATATTAACCTTGTTCCGAGCTAATCTTTTTGATTTCTTCACGCCAGCCTCGGCGCCGCCGGCTGTGCTAACAAAGACTACGATGCTGTACCTTCCCCTGAACTACCGCCGCCAGTTACGAGTTGTTTGCGCGGTGTGTTGAGAAAGGCGTAGATGGGGCGCGAGTTCCATACTTCACGCAGTTACTGCGCTACTTTCTCGTGCCTCATTTCGCCTAAAAGCTGCGCGACTAACTCAACCCTTGGCATGGGGCCTTGAAGGGCGTTTGAGGCATCTTATCGTGCAGATACTGCGCAACTAGCTCTATTGGTTGCGCTTCGGCTGTGAATTAGCCGTTGCAGTGGTTCTCGTGTGGCGCGCCGGTTCCGTGCGGCGCTCACCTTGGGTGTGGAGAGGGATTAACGGACACGCTCGGACGTTAGTTAAAGGGTTAGCGAGGCGATATAGATGGCGTGGGGCCCACCTTGGGCCCGATAAATCGCTTGGCTAAGCCAGCTGGGTCTCCATACCTTAACTTGGAACCTTTACGAACTCCCTGCGTTCTTGCCGATAGTTCGACGTTTCGACGACTGGCCCCCTGATGGGGGATAGGCCTGAAAAACATTCCATGCTTGATCATCTCAGTTCCTCCCGTGGCGGGATGCTTTACATATCTTGGAGCCCTTTTGACCACTAAAAGGCGGTCTAGCGAGTTCGGGGTAACCAACCGAATCCAGGAATGTGAGGAGTGGACTCGTATAGGAAGAAAGGAATACTCCTGCCACATTGGTATGTTTTGAGTTCGCTGGGCGGGCTTTAATTCCCGTGAGACTTCCTGAAAATAGGTATTTACAGCGTAATTTAGTCCTCACACGCATGCACTCCACAACCCACTTCATTTTCTTCACTTCCCCATATCGTCCTTAAAATCCAGGCCCGTTTATATGACTGACTAACTAGTGCAAAAATTTGATGACTAATGACTAACTAACTAACACTTTTTCGGCTTAGTAAACTAAATTTAGCCATGAAAATAGGGGTAGGAAACGTAGAAAATGAGTCGTTTAAAATTCAAATTTTATCAAAATAAAAAATATCCGAGAATGTAAAAATTAAAATTAACGAATCAATATTGAACACATTGCCTTCAATGTACATTGAAGCACCGCCGTCGTCAAATTTTCCGTCTCCGAAATATTCCCTTCAGTAAATCACCGCTGCCCGACATCTGCTCACAGGCCGGAGCATCCTAGGATCGAAATACCGGGGAAGATCTCTTAACCTCACCGTACTCTACCTTAAAAAGCGCTGGCTCTCGTCAAAGAGAAATCAACCCTCTCTTCAGCCCTCATCTGTACGATCCGATCAAGGTGAATAAATTGATAAGTTTCAATCTGTTGCTGAAAATTTGGTAGCACAGCAGAAAGAGCAGCAATTGAGACGGCGCTCAGCTGCATGTTCCGGCTCAGCAAAAGCGAGAACGTCCTTCTGGCTCACGATTGCAGCTTTGCCGGTGACTGGCGAGAAGCCGCAGTTCCGTTGTCGAATTTTTGGGCTCATGGGAAGTTTAAACAAAACATTCTCGTCGAGTAATGTGACATCTCATTATGAGGCAAAACACAAAGCAACGCAGGACATATTACTTCGCCTCAACGACCAGAATGGGACTGATGAAATGCTTCGATCAGCAGTGCAAACAGCTGCGGAGAAGCATGCACAACGTAACACTCGCTCAATCCAGTCCTTCTTCCAAACCGGGCGTCCTCTCGTCTCCTCTGGTACACTATCTGGTGATCACATAGACAAGCCATGTTCCGAAGTTCCGCCCAAGATGGTGCAAGCGGTGGCACTTGTTCTGTTCTCATGTGCGACCGAGTCGCCGATATCAACGGTTGGTTCGCCGCTGATGCAGACCTTGATAAAAATTTGCAACGGTCGAATGCAGTACTCAAGCAAACAAACTCTGGACGAGTATCTCCTACCTACATACAACGGCATATGTGGCCTTATCTGAGAAACTACATCTTCCGCAATGACGGGCTCTGTTACGTTGGACGGCTGGAGTGCCGCACTTGGCACGCCTATGCTTGGGGTTACATGGCACTTCGTTGACGCTGAGTGGAACTTGAAGTCCGTGCCGATTGAAACTCTGGATATCGGAAGTGCATCAAAGCAAAGCGACCAGCTTCGTTCCATCGTTGACGAAGTTATGAACGACAGTGCGGTGGTTGGATGCGAAAAAATCAAAGTCCACACTATAACTAGTGGCAATGAGGCATCAGTCGCCCGTGCTGTTGATCTTCTCACCAACTTCGTTGTCTCAATTCGATGCGTCGTTCACACGTTGGCCCTTTGTGTTCAGGATGTTTTCAAAGAGGGCACACCGCGGAATGCCTACATGAATCCTTTGAACGCAGTGATATCTTACTTTAACTTCCATCCGAGTGCAAACATGTTATTCTGACAGAAACAGTTGGAAAACGGTGTGACTCGGGATCGCGTCAAGAAGCTCAAACATGATGTACCTACACGTTGGCACTCGCGTCTTGGTGCCATGCTCTCATACATCACGAACGAGAAGAACATTTCATGTGTTGTTTCCGAGCTTGACATTGATCCGGAGCAAGTTCCAGCTTTTTCTACTGAAGAACTTGATGAGTTGGCGGAAGTCATACACGTACGTAGCGAGGTGCGACGTGTTGCAAGTCGGCTTGAGGCGGAGAAGAAACCAACAATGTCGAGAGCACCTCGCCTTCTTCGCGAATTGTACGAGACAATGTTGGTCATTAATGAGCAGTAGACTTGAAATGACAAACATTATTCGTCACTATATTTGCGGCGAACTTCGCTGAATACCTTACCTCAGTCAGGTATACTTCACCCAAAAGGGGCTCAGTTCAAGTCTCTTGTGTTGAAAGTTGCACGTAGAGTACTTGAAACGAAGTAAATACTTTTCTCTGTCTCTATGACTAGATTTGACTAACTAGTGCTGAAAACACTATGACTAATGACTAGTTGAAGATGCAACTAGTTAGTCAGATATACGGCCCTGATTCATTGTGGTTCTGTCGTAGTTTTTCTATCACCTACGCGATGCAATTTTTCTCAAACTCCCGAAAATGAGCGCCAATGCTCCTTTGCATTAATTTTGTCTGTTGTAGACCAACACATTGTTTCGTTCGTTGAAACCTTACCCCTGCGTTGGCCATCTCTGTATTCCCACGCGCATTTGCAACATATTACATCACATTCGTTTCGGAAAGGTTTGGTTCCTTTTGTTACGGCGTAATAACTTGCGGCCATAAATTTCAGTTTTACACTTCATACAAGTGTCACGCATAGGTTCTCATGAACTTGTGAAAACGTTCGTGCAATATCTAGAGGCGTAATTCCAATAATATTTATTTGGCCACGGAAATATCACCATAACTTCACTTTACCACTTGCCAACTAAATGGGATACGTTAGTCGCTATTGACGGCTGTAAACAAAAAAATGTTTGTGGCAATTCTACCATTCGAAAGAAACCTGAGAATGAGCCTTTTTTAAATATTTTGTTCGAAAATTCAGCTCATGGAACCTATAGAAATAAATTTGCGTCACGGTTAGGCAAAAGTGAGCCCCACACTTTACATTTGACTTTTTCCTATTTTTATCTCCGTCAATTCCTCGTCTGCAAAAGTAGAACGCTGTCCTATCGGATGACGGTAAACAAGTGGCAAATGCTGTTTGTCTCTTTTTCACGAAGGATTGCCTCACTGGAGAGTGCTTTGAAACATGTCCTCCCGTTCTCGCTTTCATTTAAACAACTCTCGAATAAAAAGCCTCTAATGGATAACTAGTTCATGATATTTTCGAGTGCCAGTGTTTGTCTCTTCTAAAATATCTAAAATTAAGTTGCGCTAGGTTTTTATTTTTTTGGATACAAATTTCTCTATAAAATAGACGAGGGGAAAACAAAGAGATTCATTATGTGCGCTGCATTTTTTATCTCCATGTAGACAATCAAGTAAGAATACCTGCTAAATCTTCATTTTTTGATGTAGAACGGATATATTGTTTAACGATCCGCCAGTTTGTCCAAAATAGTCATTCGCCTAAGTGTACACGTTGGACCGGCCACGGGATGACCGCGACCTTGGGGAACACATACCAAAACTTCAATTATGCTATTAATTAATACATCTGATCTACACTGAAAGGGCTACGATCCCGTGGAAGAGCCACTGTGATTGGGTTCAAGTTTAATTCAATTTGAGTTTTCTGGGCACGTACAATTTTTAGAAATAATTTAAATTGTCAAATGAATACAACAAAATAAAGAAAAAATCATGATTCTCCAAAGAATAAAACGGAAACATATTTAAATGTAAAAAATAAACAAAAAGAAAACGAAAATAGTGAGACAAAGTAATTGAAAACAAAGAAAACGAAGGAAGAAATTACAAGTGGAAAATCTGTCTACCGTACATCGAGATGACATCTACATCGGTGGGGCTAGTGAGCGAAGATTTTCGTAGTAGCGGACCGCACCGTCATTTCTAAAAATTTAATAACGGCGCGTGTGTTGATCGTCGGCTGCGTTCTATCATTTCAACTAAAGCAGAGATGCATCTCAATTTACTCAGTAAAATAATTGGCGTATCTTAATCTACTCGGGGGAAGATTACATAGTACCGGGTGATAACCGGGAGGATGATAGGACATCAGACAACTGCAGACCACTGCGGGAAAACAAGTGAAAAAATATACGCACTGAACACTAGGTAAGTAAAAGCGGGTGATCGTCGGGAGTGAAGAAGAGTTTATCATAGATTAGGAACGTTTAAAGCAAGTGCCGAGAGGATGTGGATAGAATGCAGCCTTGTTTGAAGGCGCTACCAAAACGACATGGCGGTCGGAAGACGTGGACGTGGCCGACGGTGACTACCGTTCGAGCTCTCGACCGCGGGGCTCGCGACCGCGCTGTGCGTTCCTGGGGACCGGCGACGCAACATGCTCGACCGCAGACTGGAGAATAACAAGGAGTTGCTTGCAGGTGCCCCACTGACATATCATTGCAGATTGCAAGTGGGAGCCGTCATGCGGACTTGAGATATACTATTCTAAATAGTAACGGTAATAACATGTGCTAATAACGTCGATATCCGTGTAGGTAGCCGTTGACTTTTGCGCCTTGTACATGTACATCTGAAAAGGGTAACGTAACTTTAGATGGAACGCAGTTGTCAGTGTTACCCCGAACGGTCAGTGTTGTTGTGAAAGCGTCATGCATATGTATACATACAGTGCAGTGGTTAAGGCCATGTGTCGTGGGCACGGAAACAACGGGATTAAGGTATGTTGCACCAGCTTTGGAGTCGTTGAAATTTGTTGTATGACGGTGAGCAAGAAGAAATACAACCAAAAAGGGCTATGCCAACGGTGGTCAATCTCGATTAATTAGAGGAATGATTCAGCAAGTATTCCGAGCGCATGAAGAGCTGAAAAGACAGCTCCAGAGTTGCCCAGGTAATCTCTTTGAAAAGAATGCAGTTTGAAATTCGTCCGAACGGAAATTTTGAATATCTTTAAACCACTGGTCGCTTACAGTATAAGTCTCGTGACACTATTATGAAAACAATGAATACTGTACATGTATATTGATGGTAAGCCACCATTATTAGGATTGGCAACGCCCTGCACAGCAAGTGCGGCATCCACAGTATACGTACTTGGCAAGCCCACCGTGACCGAAATCCCATGATAATTGTTGCTGCAACGCTTGGATCAGAAGACGTATGCAAAGCAGGTGAAAGTTTCGCCTGTCTTAACCATGCCGCGGCATCTAAGGCCACTTTATGAACCACAAAAAAATAAGCAAATACAACCGTCTGTGTCTGCCGTTCCCTGCATGGAACCCCACACACGTGCCCGGGACTCCCGTCCGTTACACCGTTACATGTTACTGCACTGGCAAGCCACAATAATGTAGGAGATGGCATTCTAAGCCGGAGAGAATAAATGTAGAGCCTCAGACTGATGCCTGATTTTAAAGGCTTAATGTGGTGGTATTACAGTTATAATTCAGTGTCTGATGTAATCTACAGCCCTATAGTCTGGTTTACGATATTGCTAAAGAAGAGTCTCCATCGCACTGTAGGCCATATCTGCCCCAACAAGGCGGCAGCAGGGACGTTTCAGCATACTCTAGCCTT
>JAVCKV010050226.1:12382-23017 GCA_032274145.1 Herpochondria borealis | reverse complement strand
ACATATTGAACGAGCCAATTAAACCAGACCGTAGTGCGTCGTTTAGCCCCACGTCGTTTAACGCAACATGCTTAAAACGTCAAGGGACTCCCGACGAACTTTTAATCTTTGCTCGCTAGAGCTCAAATGGATCGCTCGCGGATGCACCCCGTTGTGCGATACACTATGTATTTTAGCCATATGCTGCAGAGTGTATGAAATTGTCACAGGCGCGCACTTGTTCTGTACAGAACTAGTAGCGTAGGGCTCAAGTAGTTAACGGTTAAAGCGCTTCATTTGGGCATTACTCTGGGAGTGGTAGGAAAACTTGAAAGAATGTCAAAGAATATATTAAAAAGCAGAGGTAAAACTATGTACCTTGTGGCACACTACTGTAGAAGGCGGTAGAAAATCAAGCGTCGTAGAGGAAAGATAGCTGAAGCTGAGTGAATAATGATAGGTGTAGTAGTTGATACAAGTAACTAGGTTGAATAGAAAGGGAGGGAAGAGAGGCACAGTATTCTGGGTTGGATAGCTTGGCCCCTCGACAGCTGCGAGTTCGCGGGCAAGCTCCTCCTTTATTCAAAATGGCTAGCTACGTTTTAGTTATCGTTTGAAAGGCACCCCTCCAAGCTAGTCCAGTCCAGTTCGCACTAACTGCGTGTAGTCAGCTCATCCTAGCTCCGAGTTGGAGGCTAGGCAGCGCAGTGCCGACGATTCGCACAAAAGTAGATATAGCCGAAAAATCATAGATTCTTCTAATGTATGATTCTCTCTTATAAAGCACAATGCAGTTCATTGAACCATATAGGTGCACCGCCCTGTCACCAGAAAATGCGAACAGGGCAGCACACGCTGCACCATTCCACTGCACTGCGCATGACCACCCGTGGCTCGCTCGGCCACGCCGGTGGCTGAGACATCCATGCTGGATGCTCGCTGCGCAGTTTTACAGCTAGGTGAGCGTGTCCGTTCTCCCTCCATTAAGGAATCAAGAAAGTGGGGCTTTACAACCTATATCAGACTGAAAGGAGGATGCTTGACTGTAATGACTAACCCTCTCCTTAGTAAATGTTTACTAAGGAGTTGGAAGCCATGATGTTCGTTAGGGGCAACACGTAATTCATCTTAGAGTAGCGGTCTTTGATCACTATCATGTAAGATTCCCGGAGCCAGTCCTGGAGAGTGGCCTTGAAATACCTATGACTCTGTGCTCGCCCGGTCTCTGGCCGAGATGAGATGTGTATAAGATGTGTGCTTACACAGTAGAAATTTCTACGTAGGGTGGTAAAAATTCGATTACAATCGGTATGACCAGCGCCTTTTACTTAGTTTGCGATGGAAAGTAGCCGCTTTCGTACATCCTAATAGATACTAAGTGTACTGAGAAGTCCGTCTGAGAAACACGAACAAGGATGCCCGCTTCTTTTATAAAATTCACTGTTTAAGAAGCCTCGGTCCAGCTGCTTTCGGAGTATGGAGCACGGCTATTCGGTGGCTTGATGTTTAATTATTAATTCTTCCGTTATAGAGGACAATGAATTTGATTCAAAGATATTTGTAAGAGAGTCGAGTTACAGGCCGTGACGACTTCAAGAGGGTCTTCCTTCATCGAAGAAATCCTCATCTTCTTTACGAATCCAAGTGTCCTCTATGGTTACATTTGTTTGAAGGACCGGGAAAACGAGGTGCAGTGAGACAGTTGCCTCAACATCCATAGAAATCCTAGAAAGTTGCGATCCACAAATCGAATTCTAAAATATGTAACGCCATCGGGCCAGTCTTCGGGTGAAATATGTTAAACTAAAAATCCATTTAAGCGTTAGGCGTTAAACAGTCCAAAGGGAATTCTAGAGTATTTAAAGCAATCTTCCTGGCATAGAAATTCCATCTTATGTTGGTCTTCTCTAATATTTACTTTCCAAATTATGCAGTTGGGATCAGATGTAGAGAGGTATTTAGCTTCGCTTAAGCTATCAAAAAAAATTAAATGCGAAGTAATGGATAATGGAATTTTAACTTCTGTAGTTAAATCAACAGTTTTTTTTGTCCCATCTGATTAGGGGACCAGCAGAACAGGGCTTGCTAGTTCTCTCTGAGACGGGAAGATGAATCCAAATTCTAGCTGTTTCTGGGCCTCTTGGACTGTGCATATAGGTCCTTTATCCCTGACAGGTAGGGTTGCGAACCGAAGGCTCGAGAATCACGTAAGAACTCGATGCAGTGAGAAGCCGCATCTACCTTTCTTAATGTTCCCGTCCACAAGAGCACCAATGGATTGAGTTTTAATTTTTACTTCTGTATTCTCCTCCACTGTTATGTGTCTTCAATCTTCGTCGTCTAGTATGTAAGGACCGTCTGTAGTGAGATATGTTAATTTGACGTAAGGGTCCGGTGCATCTGGTATCCTTTTAAGTACCTGGGACACGAAAATATAACGAGCTGGTATTTCTAGAGTTCTAGGAGTTTCTGAGTCATCTGCAGTGCAAATCGGAAATAATGTAACTAGTGAATTTGTACCCACGGCACCATCAATTTCTTCATGTGTACAGGTACCGTCACACCAACGACATGTGCATGTTGCATTTGAGCATGGGGCTACGGGGCTTCGAGGCGGTGCAGGAGTTAATTCGGTGCATGCGGTGCAGGTGTTAATTGGTCAGAGAGTTTTGCGGTTTACACTTTGTAACTATCTTGTAAGTGTCCGCGGCCGATATCAGGCCCGAAAAGTGTATTTGGCATCGCATATGCGATGAAAGAAGCCTGGGTTGCAAATGCTGCAGGATAAAAACAGGTGCAGTGAGGGGTTTCCTTACCGTTGGCACCTGGGGGATCGCGGTCCCCCCTACTTCTGATTTTTACGCAATTCCCCTTGGAAGGGAAATGATCGTACAGCCAGAAAGAGGGCGTCCCTCGTTCGACTTGGGACTTCCTGCAGCTCGTACCACCGTTATAAATCGCAGTCACGGTGCTACAGCCACTGGAGGCGGCTGAAATTAATAATTTATCTAATAATTATAATCAGCCGCCCGATTTGGCTGGAACAAGTTACTCCCCCAGTGCAGCAGCTCTGCATGATGGATTGTCTCCGGCCAACCCGGAAGTAACCGAGCTGTCCCTCCAGCTCTCTGCAATACGCAAGGAGATGTAGTCTCTAAAAAGGGGAAAAATGTAAGAGAAAACTATGAAAGACGGCGACACCTCCAGCTCTGACTCTTCGTCTTCGAAGGATAGCATACAGAATCCTGGTAAAACTGACGATCAACCAGTATCCTCCTGGAAACTGCTGGGACCTAGGGCCATTGGGGTGACGGAAATTATTCCATCAAACCCCAAATTTAAAAAGGTAGTTAACTACCGCATTTACCGCCTTAAAGATACTGACCCGCACCAGGGTCGCCGCGTGCTGAGAAAATCCGGGTTAACTCTAACAGGATAACCCAAGTGATGGCTACATCAATATTTAACGGGGCCTCCCCCTTAAAAATACTTCATTTTTAAAAGAATTCAAAAAGAAGTGCGACCAAAATAGCCTTAGCAAGGGGGCAGTCGTACTACTATTACCCGAATTATTATCGGGTAGGGCTAAAAATACCTGTACGAACAAAGAAACCCACGGCGGGGGCATCTCTAAGTATCTAAAAGCCATAAAATGGCGTCTACAACAAAACGATCGTAACGACTAACTCGAGCAGGCCCTCTCAGATTTTAATAAAATACCACAAAGCGAGGGAGAAATTACGGACACTTACCTACAGCGCCTAAACGACAAGGCGGATTAATTTGGTAATATATTTACTGAGGAAGAGCGCATTACGCACTTCCTCACAAAACTTAACCCAGCCATTAAGGCCAGCCTAAATTATACCCAAGCTATGGAAGGACGCTTCTATAATATTGAGGATGCCCTTCAAGCTGCTTTAGCAGCGGACAATAAATAAAGAAATTCTATGGCCCAACTAAATAGAGGAGCCCGTAGCATACCCGACAGGACCCCCCGTGTTGGGGTCCGTACTGTAACATTTACTGAAAAACCCGTCCAGGTCGTATCACAGCGTCGTACAGTGATTTATGCAGACATAGACATGTTAATCCTGCTAAGCTTGTACACCGAGACCGGGAAGTCCACGGAGTACGGCTATGCCTCAGCTTCCGGCCCAACACGAGGAACTGTTCCTTCAGCTCCCTCAAAACCCAGACCATCCGAGGAGGCCGCTTCTGTAATTTTCCCACAAACAGCTCAGATAAGGGGTCACCCACAGAGGAGGCCTCCTCGTCTCTCCCAACCCGTTTTCAGGACTCTAGTGTACCTTACTGTATAGAGGCCTGGTAACGCTGTTTCTAACTAGCGCACCGCAGCCGTGAGTGCCCACAGTAGCGCCCAATGTCTAGTGACTTTCAGACAGAGGCAAAATTTACGTCTTTGCTCACCAGTTATTGGGATGCGCTACCACTGAGCCATAAAAAGACCCTCTTCAAAAGAGAAATATCGCCTTTTCTCAGATCCCTCTCCCGTACTACCACGTTCCGATCTACAGCACATGCGGTATAGATGGAACGAAATGACAAGGACGAGGACGAAGAAATTGCTCTACCTCCTGAGAAACCTGCCTCGGCCCTACCAGCCGAGACACTTAACGTCGCCAGCCGTCCTTACGGTATACCGCCGTCCATAGAGGTTCGAGAAGTACCGTAAGGAACCTATATGTAAGTTTTCTCTTCACAATTAAAACTTTTCGGCGTGCATCAGCCCCTCCACTCACTCACTGACTCCCTTCATATCTGTTTTTGACACAGCAGCAGGTCCGAATATTATCCGCGAAGGTGCGCTTACCCCAGAGGTTCTGTCCTCTGGAAACGACACTCGCGAGATAGCTACGCTAGCATCCGCTTCGCTGCATACACTCGAAACGGTAGGTATCGCCTATCTCTACGTAGAGATAGCCGGTTGCAAATTTCGCGAACCATTTGTGGTTGTAAAACATCACATCGCACCGCACTTAATGCCTACCATCGTTCTTCACTATCCCTGCTTCGTCGCTTGCGGTATGGAGAGAGTCCCGTTTTACACACTATCCTGGTTGGCTCGGACCATCTTCTGGCTGTCTTGGTGTTAAGTGTGTTCTGTGCTTCATGAACCAGGGGCGGCATCGCTGCGTCGAGCAGTTTATGCGCGAAAATGGTCATGCCCGTCGCCGTTTCCGGGTCATTTGTACGCCTGTAGGCGTCTTCTGCTTTGTGTTCTCCATAATAAGGTGAACTTGCTTCTTTCCTCGTAGCTCAGCAGCTGCGTGAATTTTGCTTCCTTCCTCCTCTTTTCTGGATCGGTTAACGATACAATTGATTAATGGCGCGTGCATACGATGTAGTGAACCAGAGTCGACGGTGCTAAGTCACGCAGTTTATGCTCGACCAATGGTCATGCCCGTTGCTGCTTCCGGAAAAGTGTCAAGCATTTAAACGTTTATCGCACCGAGCTGTCAATGCAACGGAAAACTCCTATTCTTTCCATCCATCAGTAACTGCGCAACTTACTCCACCAATATTCTTTCTTCTGGCTTCACTCGGGCGCGCGCCTGTGAAGTGGCCGGTTGCGAGTTACGGCGGTTGCTCTGATTTGCGCAGTTTATGCGCGACAGTGGCACGGAAGCGTGACACGGAGCGACCGAACTGCGTGGCTTATACCGTCTGGCAGAAATAATCTCGACTCTGCCCCTCCATTATCTCGTTGTTGTGGGAGCGGAGCCGGTATGGGCTCCCCCTGCTCTGTCCTTCAACTAATCATTCGACTCATCCTATCGCTCAAGTTCACCGTCTCTGATGGCTTCTCGTCTATCTGCCAAGAACTCCCAAAGATCCTCCTCCTCATCGTCTGATTCGTCTGGAAGTGGCTTGCACGATTAATCCTTCCACACCTTCTCTGTCAGTACACCACTGGTTCTTAGCCCAGCGAGCCGCTTTTTCGTGGGTTCTTCTGGCCCGTTTCGTTGGTCTGTGATCCTTGCCATCTATGCCAGAGGTACGGCCGATGCCCCCGCAGTAGCTGCGCCAGCCAGATCCGATTTCGAACGTTTTTTTGCTCTTGTGGCCGGATAATTAGGCCGCGAGGCCTCATTAATTATCCTTCTGGTCATCATGTTTACCAGGTCATCGATGTGGTTGAATTCTGCCGAGAACGTGGTGATATCATCGCCGACCTCGTCATCCTACGAAATTCCTGGTTTGGAATTCTTAAAAAATGCGTCAGGAACTTAATGGACTCGGCGCGGGCGGTAAATTATTTCTTAATCAAACTATATGGGGCACAGGCGCCATTTCATAAGTCGTTTGGTCGATTCGTTCAACTCTATCATCCACTTGGGCGCGGCATGATCGGCGCGAACCTTTATGTGACTTCTCTCGAAGTACGGACGAAGGAAGAGAATCTTGAACACCACAGCGTCACATTTGAGTTCAGTTGCTCAATAGTTACGCTGTTCCTTGTTCAAAGTCTTAGAGAAGAACACCACGGTTTTCCATTCTTTCGGGTTCCTTTGGTCCTTCTGAAGGAGTAAGAAGCCTATTGCGTACTGGGAGGCATCGTAGTCAACCATTTTTGGCCGATGGGGCATCGATAGAGCCAAAACGGGTGGAGATGAAAGCATCTCTTTCAAATCTACGAATTCCCTCTCTTGCCCCCCCCGTAAGATCCATTTGCTACCCCCAGTAGATGCCGGTTTCCTTCTTGAGAATTTGCGAAAGTGGTGATGAGATCTTGGAAATCCCTTGACGAATCGACCGTAGACGTTCGCAGCTCCTGCGAAGCTCTTCATCTCGGTTGGGGTTTGAGGTAAGATTTCTTTTCCAATATACCCATAGCGCGTCCACAATTGTGAACACTTTGGAATTATTCAGGCTGTCGATGCAGTTTTACAATCTGATGGAGGGGATAAGTATCTGGTATCGTAGCTTCATTGAGGCGGCGGAAATCGATATAGAAATGCTGTGTCTTAATATTCTTAGGGGCGAGGAGCATCGAACTTTCCCACTCCGTTTGGGCCGGCCCAATGAAGCCGGCCGCGATCTGATACGCGATCTGCTCGCAGATGACGTCAATTTTTTTCGGGCCCTGTCCAGTACGGCTGCATGAGGACTTTTTCCGTTCCAGGCTTGAAAAGAATCCAGTGCTTAGTTGTTTGGATTTCGCCTGAAATTACTTCAAACATGGACTCGTACTTAATAAGGAGCTTCGTAACTCTCGACCGCGTCATTTTATCCTCCAGATGACTCAGATACACTTGCTACCTCCATTTATTCTTCTACTCAATTTCTCTGTTGTCTCGCGACTCCATTGCCGCGTACAGAATTTTTGGAATGCCTTCCACTACATCAACATATTCGGTGAGTGTTCAAGTGCCGTAATCTCTCGGACGCGCAGCACTCTGCGCGTAACCTGCGACGAAATCCTCTTCTTGAGGTTACTTACCTCCATATCTTGGATGCATAGTACTCTGGACATCACCTGTAAAGAAATCCGCTTAAAACTATATTTCTAACCTCGCCTGTTGATCCAGAAGAGATGAAGAAATCTGTGGTCTGGTTGATAGATGAATACTCAGTATGAAAGGGCTCTTCTACTAAAGAGATTACAGGTTTCGTCTCATCGTCTTGCTCAGCTTGGAATATTGGAATGTCGGATCCCGACGGCGAGGTTGGGAGTGTTTAAGCTTCGTTTAATTCTCTCGCATCCTCCCCTTAAAACTAGATAAGGGGAATGGGAGATCGACTGGCGTAGTCAACTACCATTACCTTAGGAAGCGACCGTTGTACCGAAGAGAAGTTGCAGACTAACACCGTGAACGGTCGGTCGACAACTAATTCATGGACGGAGTGCATCGATAGTTACTCGGACCATTCCACCACCTCATGCATCTGCTCAGTCACCAAAAAGCCCTTCAATCCCACCGAAACCATGGCGCGTCCCATGGGAATACGGTGGAAAATTAGCGGCTTTCCCGGGCGAAAGCGGGTGAGCTCGGGGTTCTACTTCTCAGAGATTTTGGTGACCCGCAACCATCCAGCAGATTCACGCCGAACAATCTCAACAAAATGATGCTACCTTTGGTGCCGTTGTGTTCGACGCTGCATTTGGCCACGTACAGCAGATCGATGTGGTGAATTTATGTACCGGAGGACGTATGCGTATCTAAAAAACACCCTGGATTGAATCGACGTGGATAATACAAGACGAAAACGACGCCTCCGATGCAGAAGATTGCGACCATACGGATCAATCGAGGAGAGGAGCGCACCGGCCTAGAATCGATACAGAAGAATCCCTTTCGCAGCGGAGCCCGAAGAGGAAGAAGGAAAGGAAAAATGCTGCGCTACTTCAAACTCCGAAAGATGGACGTGATCGCGGCACGCTATCGACACCAGACAACTGGTTGTAAATGACAGACATTGAACGTTGCATCAACTTAGAAGTTCAACGCATATAATCGGACATGGTAGCCAGAAGCTTACGATATTTCCACCATTATTTGTGCGACGAGGTCCTGGGACGTGCGAAATAAATGCGCCATCCTTCTTTGGGTCTGAAAAACTTCCGTTACGTGAACTTCATATCGAGGGGCCAAGTGCAGAATTATTTGAAGACCGACTACCGGACTTTTCAGAGCTTTTTGGCGGATGTCGAGAGTAAGTTCGGTAATCCGGAAAATTTGCTGATCCGTCCAAATGACGTAGCTTATACGTCCTGTGCACGGATTGAGTCGCATATAATATCCCCCCTTACGGGACTTCATCTACTGTCTCAGAACAACACGCGACATGAATTGGCGTGCTATCCTAATGGATTACAGCGAACAGGTGCGCTCTGGTTCCACTCATTCCGCACCGATGATGGGGTCCATGAGCAAATCTGATGACGACAAGATGGGTGGGATACACACATCTTCATCGGCCACAGCAGCGCAACCGCACGGAATTCTATTGCAGAAGCAAAACTAGTTGGCGATGATAATGATTTCGGGAAGGAGTCCGCATGCATCGCATACGCGACATCAGAGGTAGAAAAAGACATGTGTAATTTCACGAAAAATCCGACAGAAGCTACTGCTCGTGCTGTAATTACATCAAAGGAGCAATTAGAGAACAACTTCTCCATATCTTGGAAAAATTGCGCCCCTTCGTCAAAAAATGTTTTCTGTATCACCGAATTAAACAGACGAGATGCAATTGGACCACGTCACCGTAAGTTATACCTAAGATCTCGTACGCTGGCACGCCATTTGCACTCAGATAAGGACTTTTTGACTTCAGAGATACTCAAGAATTTACTGCAGTAAACGAGGTTAAAAATAAATTAACTAGCTTGCATAAATAGTAATTGCGACAGACGTGTAAGTTTTATGTTTCTGTCTGCAAACGCTTTATCTTCCTCCACCAAGTGCAAAATAAATTTCCCGAGTATTTTGCAACAATATCCTGAAATGTAGCCCCCCACAAATATGTAAAGAAACTGCTTAACTTCATATCAAGAAAATTAATGTATGGTATTACCATCTCCATTATTTCAAGGGCTGTGATGCTGAAATATAAAAAACTCGTCTATTTAATGTCAAAAAACGCCAAAAATTCAGGTAACCAACCAGACATTTATAGACTGAATACCCCGGAATTTTTCGCAAATCTTGTGACTGTGTACCTCATTTGTTTTACGAAACACGACATTTGAGTTAACCATACCCGCATTTTACGATACCCGAAATTGTTTGGTCGCTTTCGAAAAAATACTAGGACTTGCAAAAAAACGACCATGTAGCGTTTGTTCAGATCGCGCCGGATCGAAAACTGGCTCCTGTCCGGTCGAATATTTCTCTTGGATAGTATCGTATTAGTGGTACCGATGGACAACGGCTGTATTTCTTCGAAGTTCTCGGGTTATCGGACAAGTTCGCCCAAGGAATCATCTGTGTATAGCGACAGGTTACTTCGAACGTAGCCTATGGTGTAAAGACGCAAACTGTTCTTGAATACTTCTACTAGAGTTTCTTCTTGTAATTGTCGCCGGTAAAAACTGCTTCGTCAGACATTTTTGTGCGTATCTCACGGCATGCATGTTGTGTGGCTTCTGGTAGTCGGTCACGCTCGGCTACTGTAGGCGAGAGGCTTGCCGTTGATAAACTCGCGTATTTGGCAAGCTTCAAATTCGAATATTACAGCCACAGCTTTTAGCATGATTTACATAGCCTTGTTTTCGGCATTCCTTTGCGATCAGCGTGTGATTGGGCGCGGTTTGAGACTTTTAAGACGATATTTACCCTTAGTAGCCTTTATAAACAGTATAAGGCTTTCCATATGGCCGGGACGGCCTAGAAAGTTTCGAGGGATCTTACCGGTGGCTGATAAGACGTCGGAGAGGTTTTCCATGTCTCAGGGCGTAAGAGAACGGAACTTTTTATCTAAATTGCAAAATAACTCGACTTTCGAGGCTGCGTATCCTTGGGTAGTCTGTAAGGAGCGTACAGTTTTGTCATCTGCCTCGTCCGTGTAGGCCATTGACTGTACAGTAATTATACTCTTCGGCCGATTTACTGATAAATCCTTTAGGTCAGAGTACCCAACGGGAGTGAGAGAGGCCACTCGCTCCCGTTGGGTACTCTGACCTTCATG
>JAVCKV010050115.1:0-23019 GCA_032274145.1 Herpochondria borealis | reverse complement strand
ACTTGATAAGGTGTTGGATGTATAGCAACATACAACTGATGCTCTATGTCGGTTGACACAGAACTCTAAACGCCCTCCTTTTTTTAACCTCTTCAACAACTGCCTGTGTAATACGGGATTTTCCGATACCTGCTTCACCGCTGACAAGGATCATCTGTCCCGATCCAGTCGTCGCCTGAGACCACCCCTCGCGTATCAGGTCGAGTTCCTGGTTGCGACCCACCAGTGGTGTCATGCCTGCAGTGCTGCGCGCCTCAAAACGGCTCTCGCGCTTGACCTCCCCGGTGACCACAAACGCTTCCACCGGTTCACTAATACCCTTTAACGAATGTAAACCGCTCGACGCAAGGGTGAACACGTTGTTCAGCAGATTGCGGTTGCTACCCGGCAGCACCAGTTGATCGGGACCCGCCAGGCTTTGCAGCCGTGCGGCAAGATTAGGGGTTTCCCCTACAACAGCTGCCTCCTCAGATGCGCCACTACCGATCAGGTCGCCTACAATCACCATGCCTGATGCTATACCGATTCGAGTAGACAGTGGTGTACCGTCTGGTGTACTGGTTTTTTTCACGCTTTCGATAATTGATAATCCGGCGCGCACAGCGCGTTCTGCATCGTCTTCATTGGCGCGTGGCCAGCCGAAATAGCACAGCACGCCATCACCCATAAAGCGTGCAACAAAACCTTCAAAGCGACTGATCACACCGGCGACCGTATTTTGAAATCCGGTAATGACATCACGTACTTCTTCCGCATCTAATTGAGTGGATAATTTGGTTGAACCCACCATGTCCACAAACATTACCGTCAGGTGACGGCGTTCCGCCACGCCGCGGGTCTCAGAATCTGCGGGAATGTTTGAAATTATCGGTTCAGCAAGGGGTTCAGGTGTTTTTTCGGTTGAATGGTTTAGCTTTCTGATTGCATCACGGATCTTGAGTCGTGGACCCATGGGTACACCAAGCTCTTTCAGGTGCTCCTCCTCCAGTACCATCAGGGTGTCAGAATCAATCTCACAATGGATCCTTAAGACTTTGTTAAAGATATTATTCAGCACTGGGATCAAATCAGCTATCAGCATAGGTGTCACACATATTCCGGACAAGACTAGCTCCCACGCTTGAGCAGTTGATCAGCAAGCTTAAGGTCCGCTGTCTCAACATTAGTTTTGAATCGATCAACACAAGCTCGCAACATGTCATGTGCGGCGGGTATTTCACCACGCGAAATCATACTGCGAGCCAGTTCATTGCTTGCCCTGAGTTCAAAAAACAGAGCGCCCTGCTCCTTGGCAATTTCAATTGACTGCCGGAAGTCATCATCACCGGCGTTTCTGCCCGCTAGAAACTCCTTAGTGATTCCCCGGAGCCTGTAAAGCTCGGCATTAAACCAAACTTCCTTTTGTTTCCGATTACGAGCCAGCGCTTCCTCAAGCTTATCGAATGCCGCATCGTGCTCACCACGAGCATTCAGTGCTTCTGCAAGTTGCGCCATTGCGTACGAACGGTCCAGCCCGACACGCGACGCTGCATATCCATCTAATCCTGTCACGGCAAGCTCCAGTGCTTCATCAAGCTTGTGTTGCTTCGCCCTAGCCCAGCCCAGCTGCGCCTGCGAAACCGCTATCCACAACGCGAGGTTCTGTTGCTGTGCAAGAGTGTGAATCTCTGTAGTGTCCTGGTCAGCATTTTCCAGGTCACCCAGCAGACACGACACTCGTGATGTTCCAAAATAAGAGGCATAGCAGAATGTGTTTGAGTGCTTTTCGTCTTTGTTGGTTTTTCGGCTGTGCGCGTCGACAGCAACAGCTTTGTCAATCGAACCGCTAACCAGTAAGGCCACTGAGTAATGGGCTCGGCAAGCCGCACCGGGTTCAAGGCTATACTGTAACTTCATATCGCTGTGTTCATCAGCGTCGTATATTTCCAGGGCACGCTCATAGGCAAGACAAGATTCTCTAAACTGACCGAGATAGAAATAACACATACCAGCCAGCCTGTGAGCGATCACTAGCGGCCCTGATTGATGTTGCTTTTCGGCCAAACTCAGAAAACGCCTGCTCTGTTCTACAGCGGCTGTAATATCTGGGCTGACAAGTGTATACACCCACTGCTGATACAGCACTGGAAACGCAAGCGACGGATCGTCGACATGTTCTGATAATTCTAGTGCACGTGCAAAGACCGCCCCTGTTTCGGGTGCCCCCCAGCCTCTGGTGGCGATCAACGGACTGGCAAGTGTGGTTTGCAAGCGCAGTTCACTCTGCTTCAGGTTTGCAGTGTCTGGTATTGTTGCTATCAGACTGATGGCATTATTCAGGTGCGCAATGGCCTCCTGATGTGCTGACCGCTCGATAGAACTCTGCCCCGCGAGTTCAAAATAGTGCATCGCATCATCAATGCGACCCGCCTCTCGACAATGGTAGGCGAGTAACGCAGCCTCCGCTCCCTGATTATGTTCATCGCTTTGCAGATGATCGGCTATATGCGAATGTATGCCTCGTCGGGTGGTGTTCAGCAAACTTTGATAGGCCGCGTCACGCACCAGAGCATGCTTGAATATATACGAAGCATCGGGTGGCGTTCCTCGACGAAACAACAACTCTGCATCCATCAATTGAGTTAACGCCTGTTGCAACTTCTCATCTGACAGCGATGAGATTCGACTCAACATTCCGTGCGCAAACTCTCGCCCGATGCACGCTGCCATTTGCGCAACTTCCTTAATCGATTCAAGCCGGTCCAGGCGAGCCATCAAACTGTCGTGGATCGAAGTTGGAATGGCAATGCTGTCGAGCGGTTCGTCCAGCACCCATGCGGTATCGGTTTCCCTGAGTGTGGGCAGTTCTATTATGGTTTTAGTAAGCTCTTCAATAAACAGCGGAACACCATCAGTGCGCTCAACGATCTCTGTCAGTAGTTCCTCGGGTAGTGGCTTGCTACCGGTAATGCCATTGACTATACCGGCTATCTGATCTCGTCCCAACCGGTTCAGCGCCAATCGAGTCACGTTTGGGTGGCCACCGAACTCATCCTGAAACGTTGGTCTGGCGGTCAACAGCACCAACACACGGTTTTCATCAAGGTGCTCAAGACATCGCTCTACCAGTGCCATTGTCGTCGGATCTACCCAGTGCACATCTTCCAGTACGAACAGCACGGGCTGATTACTTGCCAGTTCAAATAATTGCGCAATTAAGGCCTCCAGAGTTTCGCTTCGCCGTTGCTCTGGTGTTAGGTTCAGTGCGCCATGGCGTGTTTCTGCGACCTCCCCCAGACCAACTAAGCTGGCAAGTAACGCCACTGCAACAGTACTATTGTCAGCGGTATGTGTAAGTGCCTTCTCGAGTTTATCAAGACGAACACTTTGTGCGTCATCAGCATCAAAACCTGCTGCCAGTGTGAGTTGCTGCGATACCGGGTACAGAGCAGTATCGGCATGATACGGTGAGCATTGGTAGCGAATACGAGTGTGCGGCGTGTCGGCGAGTTCATCCAGCACGCCCTGTACAATTCTGGACTTGCCGATACCAGCTTCACCGGTCAGCAACACCATTTGCCCCTGTCCGGATGACGACTGGCGCCATCGGTCAATCAGTAGTCCCAGTTCCTGATCGCGACCGACCATAGAGGTAATATCACCACTTCTCTTTGCTTCATACCGCGCTGCAACCACACGCTCTTGTTCAACGCAAAAACACGGAGTTGGCTCATTGATACCTTTGAGGTCTTGATTGCCCAGCGACTTATAATGAAACAAATCACCCACAAGGTTGCGGGTGGCGTTAGCAATCACTACCTGCCCGGGATTGGCAACCCCTTGCAGACGCGCTGCCAGATTAGGAGTTTCACCCACTACTGCGGCTTCTTCTGAAGCGCCGCTGCCAATTAGATCACCCACGATCACCAGACCTGAAGCGATACCAACCCGTGTCGCTATGGGCGCGCCATCCGGTGTATTAATTATATTTACACTTTCTATAATCAACAAGCCAGCGCGCACAGCGCGCTCTGCATCATCTTCATTGGCGCGTGGCCAGCCGAAATAGCACAGCACGCCATCACCCATAAAGCGTGCAACAAAACCTTCGAAGCGACCAATCACACCCGCCACCGTATTTTGAAAACCGGTGATCACCTCTCTTACTTCTTCAGCGTCTATTCGTGTCGATAACTCCGTTGAACCGACCATGTCGACGAACATCACCGTCAGATGCCGGCGCTCCGCCTCACTCTTAGCATCGGGCTGTGCCATCACAGTACCGGGCAGCGTTGCAACTTCACTTATATTCGACTGTGGCAGCAACAGCTCTGCGCCTTTCGGTGTTGCAGATTGCGCTAGCGCTGCTATCGCATTCATCAGTTTGCGACGATGGCCAATTTTTCTTACACCCAGATCTTTCAGATCTTCTGCGGTTAGTTTTATCAAAGCTTCTTCGTCTATCTCGTTTTCCTTGAAGCTTTCAATATAAACATCAAAACCTAATTGGCTAAGCCACGCATCTATATCCACTATCATTTTCCTGACAAACCGGCCAACAGGCTTTCCGCATCGGCTCGTTCTGTCGGGCAGTCACCTTCGGCAATAGCGTCATAAGCCGGCCTAAGTACCGACAGTGCGTCGGCAGGCAGATGTTGGCTGATTTTCAATTTCGCGTAGTCAATTGCAGCTCTCAGCTCCCAACGTTTCGCACCTTGCTCACGCGCAACATCAAGAGCGCTTTGCAAATACGCTTCAGCGGAATCGAGCCTGCCATCAGCCAGTGCCAACTCCGCTTCAAGACGATGCAGATCAGACAATGCATTGCTTTCAGCGGTGTTCTCGATTTGCACCTTCGCAGACGTTAGAAGTTGATTTGCCCAGTCCCGCCGACCTAGTCTAAACGCACGTCGGCCCGCCTCTACACGCAAGAACGGCATGCACATCAAGGACCCGGTCGCCACAAGGCCATCATCAGCTTTTCGGTAATCTTCAATGCCAGCTTCGTCTCCTGAAGCCGCTCTCAGCAAACCATCAACCATGGCGGAAAGACTTTTCCACAGAAACAGATTCTGCTCCACTGACAGGCGGGCGATTTCAATCGAATGCCGCGCAAGCTTTGCATCGTCGCGTGCTAGCACTGCATTTAGTATCCCGATTAATTGTGCATAGCAAGCGGAATTGATATCACCGCAAGTGTTGCCGAAGCGCTCACAATCACGGAATAGCTGTTCCGCTCGCTGGCTCTGCCCCAACAGCGACAGGTTAAAGGATATAAACCCGTTACTCCCCACACCCAGGTCCTGTGCATACTGTTGAGCAAGACCCTTGTGACTATCCGGATCGAACAATTCCAGCGCACGATCGTAGTATTTTTGACTGCGTTCGAGTTGACCGACATTCATTAGCGCTACACCAAACGAACGATTAGCCACAACTGCCGGTGCGGTTTCTGGCGCCTGCTCTGCAAGTTCGACGAATGATTCGCCATGCCGGACTGCTTCGTTATTGTCGCCACGTAAATAGCGCACCATTATCAGGCCGTACAAAATGCCGAAACGCAGAGGCGTTTCGCCAACCAGGTCTGCGAGTGCCATGGCTTTTTCAAACGCGTCTTTAGTTGCCTGAGCGCCTATTCCTCTTCGCGCTATTGTCGCTACCGCAAGTTGTAACTGCAATGCAACGGCCTTGTTTGCGGCAGAAAGGTCGCCACCATCCACCTGGGGCTTAATCAGACTGATCGCGCGATCAAGGTGCGCTATTCCTTCGTCGTATGCCGGGCGTGCCAGAGCGGATTTGCTGGCCGCTGCCCATAAGTCAATCGCCCGCTCAATGAGCCCCGCTGCCTCAGCGTGAGTAGCCAGAACTTCCTGAGAGACATCAGGATCTTTTTCCAGCGCATGTAAAATAGCGGTATGAATGGTACGGCGCCGCGGTTTGAGCAAACTGTCGTAGGCGGTATCACGCACCAGTGCGTGCTTGAACTGGTAGCGTGCATCCGTAGGCACACCACGTCTATAGATAAGCTCTGCCCCGACCAGCCCTTCAAGGGCACTTTGCAATTAGACTTCCAATAGTGCTGAGACCTGCGACAACAACTGGTAAGGAAATTCGCGACCAATACAAGCCGCCGTCTGCGCTACTTCCTTTATTGGCTGCAACTTATCCAGCCGTGACATCAAGCTATCGTGCAAGGTGTTCGGTATCGCAACTATATCAAGAGGACCGTCAAGCACGAACTCGTTTTCTAACTCCTTCACCACCCTGCTCTCCAGAATCGCCTTGGTCAGCTCTTCGACAAAAAGCGGGATACCGTCAGTACGTTCAAGGATTATCTGCCGTACTTCTTGCGGAACCGGTTTGTCATTTGTCATCTTCCCTACAATAGAAAGCACCTGCTCTCGCCCCAGGCGATTGAGTGTAAAGTGTCTGACGCCGGGGCGGCCTCCAAAACCATGCTCGAATGTCGGCCGGGCGGTTGCCAGTATGAATATTTTGTGGTCAGTGATTGCATCTATGGCCAGATCCAGAAACTCCTGTGTTGTTGGATCAATCCAGTGCAGGTCTTCAAAGATGACCAGTACCGGTACATCACTGGCTTGTCTCAGCAGCGTGTCTGCCAGTGCTTCCATCGTGCGAGCACGTAGTAGTGCCGGTGTCAGTTCTGGTGCGACGTAGCCAGCTTCGGGTTCAATGCCAAGCAGAGTAGCTAGTAGTGGAACATTGATTGGTACCACGCCAGGCAGTGTTTGCAGCTTTCTTAAACGCTCAACACCGCTGTCAGCAGCGACTATACCGGCCGCGTACTGCATTTGGTGAGTAATGGGATAAAACGCGCTCTCTGCATGGTAGGGCGAGCACTGAAAAGTAATCCGTACATGATCGCTTTTTTTTACGCCCTCTATAGCCGCCTGCACAATGCGTGATTTACCGATACCCGCCTCACCACTGACCACAATCATTTGTCCTGCGCCGTCTGCAGCCTGTGCCCAGCCTTCCCGGATCAGACCCAACTCCTGAGTGCGACCCACAAGCGACGTTATGCCACCGGTATTGCGTGTTTCAAATCGACTTTCACTGGCTGCCTCACCAGTCACTACAAATGCTTCTACTGGTTCGGCTATTCCTTTCAGCAAATGCGATCCGGTTGAATCCAGGTTAAAAGCGTTGTTCAGCAAGGTTTTAGTGGTTGCCGGTAGTACTAGCTGATCAGCGCCCGCCAGACTTTGCAGCCTCGCAGCAAGATTAGGGGTTTCACCCACAACGGCAGCCTCTTCTGATGCACCACTACCAATTAGATCACCGACGATCACAGTACCGGAAGCAATACCAACACGTGTCGACAGTGGCGACCCATCGGGTGTGGTGGTTTTTTTTACGCTTTCTATGATCGACAACCCGGCGCGCACCGCACGCTCTGCATCATTCTCATTGGCCCTGGGCCAGCCGAAATAACACAACACACCATCACCCATGAAGCGGGCAACAAACCCTTCAAACCTTCCAATGATACCGGCCACTGTATTTTGGAAACCAGTGATGACCTCTCGCACCTCTTCTGCATCAATTCGAGTCGACAACTCCGTCGATCCAACCATATCGACAAACATCACAGTCAGGTGGCGGCGTTCCGCTTCCGTCTGAGTTTCTTCGACATCGCTTTCTACAGACTCCATCTTTCCACTCACGTTGGAAGTCGACGTTGGTGAAGAATCGTTTGTGCGAGTTATTGCGTCCATGAGTTTACGTCGCGGGCCAAGCGGCAAATCAAGCTCTTTTAGATCTTCTTCCGTCAAAAGAAGAAGTGTCGCAAAGTCTATTTCTGCATCGCTAAAAAGTGAGATATATTTACTGAGTCCCAGCTCACTAAGCCAGTGTTCTATTTCCTTCATACCGACTCCTTAATGATCTTTCCACACTTCAGCCAGGAAGCGCTCAATTCAAAATTCCAGAGCCTTCCAATAACAGTTTTAATGCTTCAACAGGACGAAGAAAGGGCTGTGCATCATGCGTGACTAACATTCGGTCATGCGCGAGTCGGCACATCTGATGCAGTGCACCAGGCCATCTCAGGGCTGGCACACTGCAGAGCATCATTTATAGACACCTACAAGGCAATTCTGATCATCGATTGTTATATAGAAACTCTGCTTCTCAACCGGATCAACTGCACCTGGGCGCGGCCACCAATACGTCGCGACGTGAATCTCGCCTTTTGTGTCTTTGTCCAGAAGTTCACCCAGATTGGTCCCCTTTTTATCAATGAGTTTGTACGCGGATGTACCGACCAAACTGGCCACACCCCCGTGCGCTGTCATAGTGCCCTCGCCTGTACCCTGCATCATGCAGGCGACATAGAGATCACGATCCTTGAATCCATCAACGCCTGTCGTAAAAGCATTTAGCGCTTTATTTTTGTCCTTTTGCATTGCTGCCACTGCCCGCTCTAGCATCGCTCTGGCCTCTTCTGCGTTACCGAAGTCGCTGGCTGCGCCAGAACCGACCATTAAAAAAGCCAATACGGTGGGGGCTATCAGTTGTTTCAGACCCATTTAAAATATTCCCTTAGTGTTGAAAAACGGCCATTCTTGTGGCCGCAAACATTCCCTGCCGACAGTTGCAGCGTCTGCTCTTGCTCTTGCTTCCGATCATCACCAGTCTAAAGCTCCCTTCATGTCGATCTTTTCATCTCTTTCCAAAACAAAAAGGGCATTTTTGGCTACGCCGGGGCTCGAGCGTAATGAGTTTACGGACAACGCATTACCTGCCCATTACCTGCCCATTACCAGCTCGGGAATCGCCATACACATAAATCAACAATGGCAGACTTACCTCTGCCCTTGCCGGTTACTTCTAAGCCCGGGAGACGGTACAAGACGTCAGTTACCGGCTTGAGGTGATTAAAAACGAAGTGATGGATTGCATCCGGCGATTGCTGGTAAGTCGATCGAAGCACGGGGTCAGTATTTGAATGCGCTTGACTGTGCAGGCTGTTCGAGGATAGATGACCGACTACTGGCGCGGTCTTTCGGCTGCCTATTGCAATAACTACGTTAAAGAAGAGCGACTACTTATCTTTTAAGTTCGAAATATTCAATTCGAGTTTTCACATCTTTCACGATCGCTGTTCGAGTACAGGGCTCGTGATACCAGTGCCTTAGGGCAGACCAAATGAAAGTTACTCTTTGGCACAGGTAACTAGGTACTGCAACGTGCAAACGTTATGAATGAGAGTTTGTCATTTGGTTCGCACCAAGGCGAAGCTTGCAGGCAATGGCCACCCCCTTTTCAAGCCGATCCATAATAAATAAGGCAACGCGGGTGCGGGCCAAATGCCGAGCTCCCGAAGGGCGGACAATCAAACACCAAATATAAGATAAACTGTCCAATATTAATGCTGTTCGCCATACTTAACCTATATTTCAAGGGGGTTTGATTGTTCGACTCATTTGTTACGTTTGTACGTTGCAGTACACTAGGGACTCTTCAGTGAAGCCAGCAACTCCTGTGCTTCACTAAAATCAATCAATTTCCGGCACTCAATAAGTTTGTTAACAATAGGCTCAAGCAAGGCCTTAGCCTCTTTATTCTCATTCGCTGTTACAAGATGAACGGCATACGCCAGGCCTGATCGCAACTGATACAAACCCGCCTGTTGTTGTTCGGCAATCGTTATTGCTTTTTTGTAGCAGTGCGTAGCACCAACGGAATCACCGAGTGCCCGCATTGCATCCCCTTTGACTCGTGGACCTTCGGCGCTATTTATAAGTATTTTCCGCTGTTCTGAGATAATTATGCTGGCATCTATAAGCTCTATTGCCTGCTCAGCCATTCCGGCACGCACCATCGATTCGGCCACCAACTGTGTATCAAATATACGGAAAATCGGGATACCCTTACCGGAATCAATAAGCAATTGCATCTGCTCGATACCCGATTCGCCGTCAACACAATTATTAGCGTATTGCGTATAAATTTTTGCATGATGTTGAAAGGCTTCAAAAATCCGGTGTTCTGTAACAAGCGTATTGACGGTCTCAGCATGGCGGTGTATCTGCCTGACGTCCTTACGTATCGTATAAATTATCAGTTCACCAAACGCGACAAAGATTCGCAAATAAGGGTTGTGCGCTTGCACGGCAATTTCTCGCGCACGGGCTATCGTTCCTTCACTCTGAACAAGTAAACCCGCAACACACTGATTTATCGCCAGCCAGTGACGGCCACTCACAGCAAAGTTCAACCCGTAGCTGCCCACCATGGCGGAATAACGTGTTATGTCTTCCAACTCAAGCCCTGCTTTCATTATCTTACGTGCGCTTGTTATTTCCCCCATGCTTTGCAACTGTGGTCCTTCAAGCATGTTGACGACAAATTCAGCATCCCTGATGTACGGTAGTGGACCACTATTTTCATCAAGCTGTGATAATCGCGCTCTCCATTGCGAAATGATTGCCAGGTTCTCGACCAGATGGCCGCGTGTAAAGTTAAATGACCATCTGCCATACAGCACAACAAAAAGTTCTGGTGACGTCTTCAGGTCATCAGTCAAGGCGTAAGCGCGAGCGAATATATCATCTAGCTCCGGCGCAAAATAACCTTTTGTATAACGATAGGCAAAGCCCAGAGCCAATAACAGATTAAGCACCAGATCCTTTTGCGACTGATCTTTGTCCGGATTAGCAATTAATGGCAGCGCAGGTTGCAACAGGTCAAGAAGAACATGCGAATGGGCACCCAGACTACACATGAGTCGAAGCCCGCTGATGGCTCCAGTCAGTTGCTGATGTTGTTCATCGGCAAGTGCGAAATACCACGCCTTTCGTATATTATCGAAGTCGGCATTGAATTGCTCTTGACAGCGCTTGTCACTAACACCAATTTGATTGGATGACATTTCATTAAGCACTGACAGGTAGTATTTGCTATGGGCTTTAGTCACCGTTCTGGACACGCCCAGTGTTTGCAGCTGTTCTTCGGCATATTGACGCATTAGCTCGTGCATGTCGTAGCGATCTTGCTCCGGGTAGTGCTGCAGTAAGGACTTTCGCACCAGCCGTGTGAGCTGTATCAACGTAGCGCCTGCAACCTGTAGCGCGGCACTTTTATCGAACCCTCCACGAAATGATGAAAGCGCCGTAAAGATGCGCTGTTCTTCATCACCAAGCAATGTCCAAGAATAGTTGAACGTTGCTCTGACACTGCGTTGTCGTTCTGGCACGTCACTGGATTCTGTTTCCAGAATCTCCAGACCTCGTTCAATTTCCTCTGCTATCTCCCTGCAGGCTAAAACATCAACCCAACTGGCAGCAATCACCAGTGCAAGTGGATGTCCTTTGACCAAATGGGCGATCTGGTGAATAGCACCCCTGTTTGATTCAGATACTTTAAAATTTAATCGGGTACGCCGTGCGGAATCAATAAACAGTTCTGCCGCGTCGTCATCAGATTCATGCGTGTCACTTTGAAATTGTTCAGAGCCGCCGTAGGCAAGGCCCTGGAGTGGAAATACAGCCTCCTCAGTCAGTTGAAGCCGTTGTCGGGTGGTGACCAGAATCGTCAGACTGTTTGCCAGTTCGAGCAGAGAGCTAACAATATCGCGTGCATCAAGTAGATGTTCGAAGTTGTCCAGAATCAACAAACGGCGTTGTGCATCAAGTTGATTAGCAATACTCGTGATTGGTTCATCTCCCGGCAACAACTCCACACGCAGAGTTGAGGCAAGACTTGAAAGCATCTCCGTTCTTGTATTTAAGGGGGCTAACCGCAGAAACCAGACACCACCAGGGAAGCCGGGTAAAAGATCCCGACCCGCCTGCACCGCCAGTCGTGTTTTACCGACACCACCGATACCGGTAAGCGTAACGAGACGTCGCTCCCTGATATGGGTCGTAAGTTCTTCAAGCGTTGAACGGTTACCAATATATTTTGATTTTTCTATCGGCAGGTTTTGAGGCGGGTCAACGCCGGCCGGTATGTTCTTGGTGATAGAATCTAGACCAGCGTCGGCTTTTAAATCACCGTTTTCAATCTCAAAAAATACCGCCTGTGTTACGTCGTCCGGTTCGACACCAAGGTCATCGTGCAAGCGTGTTTTCATCTGTGAATAATGTGCTATCGCGGCATGGTGTTCACCACGTTGTGCCAACACCGTCATGAGTCTGCGATGAGCCTCTTCTTTATAAGGATCCATCGTTAGCAACTGCCGGGTCAATTGCTCTGCGCCGGAAAAATCACCAATCAGCGCTGCATACTGTCCCTGAGTTGAAAGCATTGCGATCGCAGATACCCTTAAATGCTCTCGAGTATCGTGTTGCCAAACCCCGAACTCCTCACAATCCTGGAGGAAAAACCCCTCCATGAAATCTGCGGCATAAAGACCAAGAGCACGAGCTAACGTCGAAAAGCAATGCCCGCAAGTCAGTTGATCATCATGACTATGGACCGACACGCTACGCAGATGCGCCAGAAACTCACGCGCATCACAGCTTAGTGATGCCGCTGGATTAAAGGTTGCCTTTAGACGGTCAGTGACAAGAACCGGGATATCAGGCGAACCGAGATTTTTTGTGATACGTGCCAATGCAACACGGAGGTTGTTACGCGCATCCTTATCGTTCAGTTCTGGCCAGAACAATCCGGCGAGATGTTCTCTTGAATGAACCTGTGGATAGGTAAGTACGAGGTATCCGAGTAATGCAATGGACTTACGGCCGCGAACACTAATAGCTAGCCCGTTGCAATCCATCAGACGAGGCAGTCCAAACAACTGCAGGGTGGGACCGCTACGAGACGACATCTATTATATTAATAATATTGACGTGTATGAACCAGAGCTTCAGGCGAGTCAAAGCTTTGTGATGAAATTATTCAAAAAATAGCCCTGTATCCGCTGCGATGACACCGACAGGTAAGTCTGGACTGCGACACGAAGCAGCGGCGCGTTGTGGAGTCCCGGTGTGGTGTCCCGGTGTGGTGTCCCGGTGTGGTGTCCCGGTGTGGTTGCAGAACCTCCCAACGGGTCTGCAGTGTGTTCAACCATGAACATTTCGATATCCTTTCTTTTTTCCATTCGGCGGTTGCCATCAATGTACGAAATTTGGAGAGCAGCCAGCCTGATCAACCTCATGTCTGCGTTGCTTCGCACTCGAAAACGAACGCCATACGGTCATTTTAAACACACGCCCTTCACAGATCGCATGTTGTCAATTAAAGTGATTAAACGCTCAGGTGTGACCGGAAAAATCCCGGGCACCTGACGCCTGCTTCGTAACATCCGCCCTTCTTTGAACCGACACTTAAAAAGCCGAAACTAAACTTCTGTTAACCATCATATTTGACCGTGGTACTGTATGACAGTTAGCGTCGACGCTGCAAGCCTGTTACCAGTTAAACACCCTGCCTGCCTCTAAATGTCTTTCTAAGAGCTCAAAAAACGCCCGGAGCGCTGCCATGTTATGATGTACTGACGAACCGCTTGAAATAGAATGTACCGGGCTTTGAGCCCTTTACCAGGCATTTCCTTACCATCGAAAAGAGCCAGAGTTATCCATAAGCCACCATCGCACACAAACGATTTCCTCATTTTTCCGGCCATGCATTTGAAGAATGGCAAGTCATTCGATTTTACCGAGAATGTGCAGGATGAATCCACTATTCCCGATTTGCTCGAACCGGTTGCCTGTGCAGAATACTGGATAGAGCAGAATGCAAAGTGGATACACGTAATCAACGTGGATGCGGCGCACGACGAAGACGCCAGCCACAATTGGCCGCTGGTGGAAAGTATCTGCAAGCTACCAATATACGTGCAATATGGCGGTGGCATCCGCACTATGGAAGACATCGATTGGGCCATACGCATAGGTGTTACCCGGGTTCTGATCAACACCGCAGCTGTTGAGAACCCTATGATGGTAGCTCAGGCCGTCGCCAAACACGGTAGTGAGCGGTTTGCACTGTCTATTAATACCGACCCGGAGGGCGAAGTAATGACCCACGGCTGGCGAATGGCAGGCGGCACACAGGCCGTGACCCTTGGCGTGCAAATGTACCACCTGGGCATTACCACCGCCGTTCACAGCCGCATTCAACCCGACGGCTCAATGAGCGGCGGCGATCTGGAAATCTCAAAAGAGTTGGCACAACTGACTGGACTTAATGTGATCGTCGGTGGTGAAGTTCGCGATATGGATGACGTTGTAGAGTGCTACAACCATCAGGGCATCAGCGGCGTCCTAATTGGCCAAGCACTACACACAGGAAAGATCGATCTAAAACGTGCCTTACGTGCAACCAGCCGAAAAATCGCCTTTGAATCAGGACTGCCCCAGTGGAAGCAGCAACAGCAAACGCTAAAAGGGCAAATTCGATATGAACTCTCAGCGCAAAACCTGTTCAATCATTTGCCGCAGAATAAGTCACTACGGACACTCGACGCTGGCGGCGGCAATGGCATTGACAGCTTACGGTTAGCAAAAATGGGCTACCCGGTCGATCTTGTCGATTCCTCACTTTCCATGCTTCACGACCTACAATCGAATGCAGATCAAATTGGTGTAGGCAACGCCGTAAAAACCCACTCGTTCGATATCAGAGAAATCAGAAAAAAATTCGCCGCAGATAGTTTCGACTTACTGCTCTGCCACAACGTTATTCAATACTCAGACGACTGGGAAGATCTGTTGCGATCAATGCTTGCACCATTGACGTCCGGTGGCATCTTTTCTCTGATGACACGCAACAAACACGCAGTCCCCTACGACGCTGCATTGGACGACTACGAACTTGATGAACTGCCCGCTCTGCTGGAAGAGCCACACAGCAAATCAGGTGTGTTCGATGCCGACATTTCATTCTTCACCGTAGGCTTCCTGACAGACTGGTTATCGCGGCACGGTTTCAGCACCGTCGCAGACTATGGCGTTTTCTGTCTATACAACCATTACAGCGTTTCAGCGCGTTATAACGACACAGCCACCATTGACAAACTACACACCCTAGAAAAACATCTTGGAAACCAATCACCCTACAAAGAAACCGCACGGTACATACAGATAATCGCGCAAAAACACTGAGGAATTCCTGCCAACGCAACAAAAACCAGACACACTCTCAGTCGATGAATTCACCATAACAAGCACAACATCAGAAGTTTTCGTGATCGGAGCGGGTTTGGCAGGTCTAGCGACCGCCGCTTCTACGATGCGCATCGCTCCAATCATGTAACATATTTCCATCCGGTGCTTAATACTGCGCGCTGGAATTAATGCATCATCTGCATCATCTGCATCATCTGCATCATCTGCATCAACTGCATCAACTGCATCATACAGAGTGAACCCGACAGCTCTCAGTTCATCAATAGTCTGACAAGATAAACGATCAATCGCCAATTGATCAATCATGCTCACGCACCAACGCCATTATTTGTGTAGCAAGCCCTATTTTGTTCCACTGCCCACCAATCGAGCTTATTCTGTTCACCCAATAGCATTCAACGCTAACTATTTGGCAAAACGGATTTATCATAAGCCGCTACGATGTCGCGTGCGTTTTTGGCAAGCTGTGATATGGGTAATCCGGGCTTGTACAAGTTTGAACCAATACCAAAACCTGTCACGCCCGCTGACAACCAATCTGTGAAGTTATCAGGCCCTACTCCTCCGACGGCATAAGTCTGCGTACCATGTGGCAACACCGCTAGAATCGCAGCCAGCCCTTGTGTGCCGACCAGAAAAGACGGAAAGAACTTTAATCCATCAGCCCCGTACTGCAACGCACTAAAGCATTCAGTCGGTGATAATACGCCCGGGTATGATGCCATCCCTGCCATTTTAGTCGCCGTAATCACTGAAGGCTTACAGTCCGGCGATACCACAATTTTACCACCAGCATCGGCAACTTGTTGAACGTCGCTGACGGTTAACACGGTACCCGCCCCAATGACAGCGGTATCACTATATGCTTGAGCAAGTAAACTGATGCTCTTAATGGCATTAGGTGAATTCAACGGCACTTCAATTGTAGTGAATCCAGAATCTATCAACACGCGCCCAACCTCCAGCGCTTCTTCGGGTTTGACCCCCCGTAGAATTGCAATAAGTTTTCGATTCATCAGTCATTCTCCATCAGTACTTTATACGCAGCCATTAACCCTTGCATTGTCATCTGATCACCCACTGTCCGCTGAACTGTAACGCCAAGTGCCTCGAACGCAACCTTATAATAGTCAGTGAGTGTCGCTGCTCCGATAACAACCACCTGCTGGTTTTGCCAATATTTTGTTTCAGCAGATAACTCCAACCCGACCAGCATACCGGACAGCCGCGATCTCGCAGTTGCACCAGACAAATCACTGAGTAACGTCTCTGATCTTAATGCAAACAATTGCCTGGCGATCGCCGCAGGTTCGGCAAAGGTGCTTTGCACACTATCGATAAACGCAGATTCATCCCACCCATCATCATCAATGGAGTGTTGAAGCACTGATTTCTGCGATAGAAGCGAAAATAACTCACCAGTCATACAGGTTGAAAAACTTTGGATCTTTTGGGCATTCACCTGCACCCACTTTGTATGAGTCCCAGGCAGACATAGACTTCCTGTGAAACCCGGTTTCGTTGTCATAAAACCGGCTATTTGAGTTTCTTCACCACGCATGACATCAGCAGGCTGGGTTTGCTTTACACCCGGAAGGATTCGAACATCCAGCCGCGGGTCTTTTGCTTCTACCATGACACAATGCTGTTGACTGGCAGGATAACAAGGCACTGCGATGTAATCAGCTTCTTGCCAACCCTGACGCGCCCCAACCATGCCACAGCAAATCACCAGCGTCTTCTTGTTATCTGGAAGATGGTCATCAAGAAGTGACAACAGCGCAGCTTCAAACTGATCGGGCAACAGCTTGGACATACCGTCTTCGGATGACACCATGGCCACAGACTGACCATCCGCACGCATTAGCCAAGCACGTAAGCGGGACGTCCCCCAATCGACAGCTATCCAATCAATCATTTAGCAATACCCATTAAAAAGTTCAGCCACAGCCGATACAAATTGGCCGCCAGCCAACTCATCGGTGGAAAATCAATAACATCAGTTGCTAGTATACTTTTTTACAAACTGGCGATCAGGCTCAACGCCAGTCTAGGCCGTCCGGTAACGAGACAAAACCCTTTTTGATTTTAACTGGCTGATGGATATCAAGCGACTCTATGAGCGATTCCCCGCAGAACTTGTTACCAGTGTTATCAAACCAAGAGCAAACACGTCGGGCTGGGCAACATCAAGTTCGCGATTCCCCAAAATAGCGCGCCATCCCCAGCGGCTAAATTCTGCTGTGTTCCCTCCCCGAAATATTAACTTTCAGCACAGAGCACTGTTCACGATATCTATCTGCGTGTTTAGGTGCAGCGGGGCTCTTGGAACCAGTGGCACGATGCACTTCCAAGGTGCTGCCAAAATAGAAATCCCCTGACGTGTTATGACCGTGGTTAACGTCAACCATGAAATCGCTCTATCCATTGCCAGCCAGCATTTTCACGGCTTCACGAATCATGGACTTGCTCATTCCAAACCGTGTGGCCGGCCTTATCGCCGGTCAATTCGCTTCGGTCATTGCCCCTGAGACCATCCGCCAACCAATTTCCCTAGCAACCTGAGAAGCAAGACCTGGCACAACACTATCGCACCTTTCAAAACGTAAAAAAGAAGCGCTGTCGTTCGATGTGTTGAAATATCAGATGTTACGAATATCCTAAGCGTGCTGACAACAACGATGAGCGAGCGCCTTAAAAATCCTATAAGTCAGATTTATTAACCATCGACGTAAGCCCCTTGTGAAGCCCTTCACATTTCCGTCAAGCCAAGAGCAGACCTCGCAGTCTCCTGACTAAATTCCAATCAAACTCACAAAATTAACGACATGTTTCATTTATGTTACACACAGTTCCGAAACGCCCCTCAGACCGGCTTGTCACCAGGGGCAAAAATCGGATCATTCTTTCCACCTTTCAAAGGGAAATTGTAATGTCTACTAACTCACTCAGCCAAAAGAAACCCACTGTTTTCACCCGCACACTGCTCGGCGCTTGCTGCTTTTTTGCACTCCAGGCCAACGCACACGCTGCCCATGACAAGATTTTTGTCACAAAACACGGAGATGCGATTTTTCGTGTCGCTGACAAGGCCGGTGTAACACTAACGTTGTCATCGGGAGAAAACGCCGGCGAAATCGTTTACACACTCGAGAATCCAGACGCTACGACCACTACCAGCCTGTTAACAGGCGTAAGTCGCAATGTTGTTGTTCACACGAAAAGTGGCATGGACAACTTAACGTTCAGCAATTTGGAAGTTCCTAAAACCCTGAACATCTATACTGGCTCTGGTGCCGACAACATTGATTTCTTTGGTGTTACCGTGGGCAAAAACCTCAACGTAAATACTGGCAACGGCGACGATACGATTACCGGTGGATTTGTCGGTGTTCATGGCAGCACCAGACTGATCACCGGAAAAGGCAACGATTCAATTGAAATCGGTGGAGTCACAACAAAGTCCCGTCTGTACGTCGCTTCAGGCGCAGGCAATGATTTCGTCGATCTGCAGGAAATGGTAACGGGCGGACGCACATTGATTAACACCGGTCATGGTGACGACGATGTGGCTTTGACTGACATCGAAAACACTAATAGATTTCGTCTGTTTACAGGTAAGGGCAACGACAATGTTGAACTCGCTGCCCTCGATTTTTCCAGCCGCAGTGAATTTCGAATGGGCGCCGGAGACGACCGACTAGAACTTTCTGAATCTACGTTCAGTCATGTTAAACCCCTATTCGTTGGCGGCGCTGGTAAAGATACATTCGGCGACGAACAGAACAACGCCTTTATAAAAGTGAAGCCCAGAATCATTCGGTTTGAAGAGATTATTGATATTTCCAATCCAGAGCCCCCCATTGATACAACCTATGCACTTGGTGATATCGGGCCGGGTGGTGGTATTGTGTTTCAGGTTGATGAAGATGGCACCACAGGTCTTGAGATCATGCCCATAGATCTAACCAACGGAACCGGTATCGTCTATGGCTGCTCTGGCATCAATGTCGCCGACGTTATCGATGGCGACAGCGATTTACAAACAGGCTCTGACAAAACCGCTGCATTGATCGCTGCAGATTGTTCAGCAGAAGCGGCCATTCTCGCCACCAATTATGTATCAGCCAATGGCATTGGCGACTGGTTTCTACCCTCTGCGCCTGAATTGAATTTAGCGATAGCCGAGGCGATTCTGCAAGGGACTCCACTTCCGAATCCTGGATTTCCGTACTGGTCATCGTCAGAGTCGACAAACAACAACGCCTTTCAGGTATTTAACACCACACCGGTCTTAGATCCTTCGCCTGAAGATAAAAGCCTAATAGTGACCGACGATGGGTCAACTACAGGCGTATCACCTGTGCGCCAATTTACACCGACACCGCTCGCAAACTAGAAACACAAGACCCACCCCATTGTGTTGTTGTGGACAAACTATCTGCAATAACACAATGGATTAGTCACGCTGACCAGAGTGGTACCTTTAGTCCCCTCACAATATTAGATCTTAAGCCCCGGATCATGGATACGACGATAGCTGTCGGGCCATAGCTCCTTGGGTAGCGCGCCACGTTCTTGTAACCACGGGTGGATTGTCACCGCTTGCTTTAACAAACCCATCGCAGCTTTCTGACGATTTTGAATTCGTAGAATATGGTACAAACCGGACATTGCTCCAAAATGATTTGGTTCTAATTCAAGTGCAATTTCAAGGTCGATTTGTGCCTCGGCGAAATTCTCTCGCAAAAATCTGACAAAAGCCCTTTGGTTGTATCCTTCCGCGTAATCCGGGGCGCCTTCTACGACCTTATCAAGGTGGTTCTCAGCCGCTTCAAAATCATAAGCTTCCCGACGCTCCATTCCAGCATCAAGGGCAGTTCGAACTTCAGCTGTCGGTGACAAACTAAACCAGAATTGCCAGATCGCGCCTTCAGCTTCACGGCCTTCTTTCTCGGTTGAAAGCTGTAGCAAGACTATTGAAGAGTTCAGACTTGACTTGATCAAGCCCAGTGTTCTCATCGGCACTCAGTGATCCGCCAATGGCCATCTGAATAAATATCATTACCGAAAGAAAACTCTGCCGTAAGACCCTGTGCATAATATTTGCCTTTGTCATAACCGTTCTACAATGAGCACCAAAAACACCACAGCGACACCGATCCGAAACACCCTATATATCGACATATAGCTATATCGGCTCTGAATTCAGGCGACAACTCTCTACCCCGAGTCTCTTAACCATACTATACGGTTTTTCGCTTCGCTCAAGGCGTCGGCTTCGCTGTCGAAAGTTAACACTGAATAGTATCTATACCCCGTCCATTTACACATATTTTCGGTGTCTCTGCGAAACTCCTCAAATCCGAAACTGCCATTTTTCCTCACAAAGAGATCAACGCAATAGTCGCGGGTATTCATTTCATAGCTGTGTACTACCGTCCATGTTTTACAGATTCTATCGGACATTACAACAAGACCGGAAAACATTGTTCACTAGCGCGCTGAACTTATCCATAGCGATTACAGACATGACGCTCACTAGTCTCACGAACAAGTTAATCTCAGCAATTTAAATTATCGCTTAGCTGCGTAGTAAGACACCCTTCTTTCAAGATATGCCAGAAATTCAGATATCGTGAACGCAAGCGCAAACAATACAGGTAACACTGCCCAAAAGTGGGACATAAGGAAGTTAGATGAATACAACTCAAACAGTGCACCAAAACCTACAATGGATATCAATAGCTGACCAATAATCACGCCTTTCACTGCCCTGATCACGCCGATACGTACACCACCAAGTATTTCGGGCAGCGCGGCCCAAAAATATATTTTTGTAAAAGCGTGCCACGGACTTGCGCCGAAGCTACGGGCCATTTCAATCAGGGACCGGTTAATCTGCATCACACCGGCGCGGGAATTTAATATGATTATCCAGATAGCAAACAGCGTGGTTGTAATGATGATCGACTTCATACCGAAACCAAACAACACCATCAACACTGGCACAAGCGCAGTAAGCGGTGCGCTTAAAAATATGTTGACCCACGGCAGCAGCAGTTCATCGATCAGGCGGTTTTTGCCCATCAGGATACCGGTAGGTATACCAATCACGATCGCAAATGTAACACCAACAGCAAAAGCGTAAGCGGTCTCATAAAGTGCTTTTTGAAATGCAGCTGTGCCGATTATTTCAAATAAAGTGGTTGCAACCGAAGAAAGCGGCGGCAAAAAGAAAGACACCTCAGAACGGCCCACAATTTCCCACAAAATCCCCCAGATAATCAATGAAGACATACCAGGCAAACGAACACCAAATACTTTCATGGTTTATTCCACATAGGTTTTCAGGGATGTCCAGATCTCGTCAACGATATCCAGGTATTCCGGATCACGCCGAATGGTGGTGAGATCTTTCTCACGCAGTCCGGTTGGTCGGATAATATCTGACACACGGCTTGGCCGCGGTAACAAAATAGCGATTTGATCAGAAACATAAACCGCCTCTTCAATAGAATGTGTAACGAAAATAAACGTCTTATTCTCGTTGGCGACCAATGACAATAAGTCCTCTTGAAACTTACGCCGCGTTTGCTCATCTACCGCGGAGAAAGGCTCATCCATCAGCAATACATCGGCATCCACTGCTAACGCTCTGGCAAGGCCGACACGTTGCCGCATCCCACCGGACAACTCATGTGGGTAGCTTTTTTCAAACCCTGCAAGTCCTACTTCTTTTATATACTTCTCAGCGATTGCATCACGCTCAGAAGCTGCTACGCCACGAAGCTCTAAACCAAAGGCCACGTTACGAATCACAGACGCCCACGGTAACAACGCAAAATCCTGAAACACAAAGGCCCGATCCGGGCCCGGGCCGTTAACCGACTGGCCATTGACTTCGATCTCACCAGAGGTAGGATCAAGCAAGCCTGCAATTATTTTTAAGAGCGTTGTTTTTCCACACCCGGAAGGTCCTAGTAACGACGTAAGCTGCCCACGCGGGAACTCAAGCGAGAGATCCTTCAGTGCTTCTACCGAGTCATAATTCTTACTGACATTACGCACAGACACCGCACTGGGTGACGCATCAACGACCGGCTCTAAAGCTATTTTACTAGTCTGAGGCATAGCCACGTATATTTCCTTCAAATAAGTATTTTTCGATCTTTTCAAGTAAATTCAGGAAAAGCACTGCCAGTAAGATGATCGAGAATATCGCTGCATACATACTGGCGTAGTCAGCTATCGATCGGCTGTAGGTAATGATGTCGCCAACACCTGTTGGGGTGATTTTTAGTTCTGATAATATCGCCCCGATAAAACCGGCAGACACACCAAGGCGCAACCCTGAAAAAATAACCCGGGATGCAGCAGGAATAATTATTTTCACAATAACTTCCCAGCGGTTGGCTAAAAAAGAACGCCCCATCTCGGTTAATGACGAAGGTGTGTTGCGTACCGCACCTGCGGTATTCAGCACTATCACCGGCATGGCCATAATGCACACCACAAAAATTTTTGACGTTAACCCTATGCCGTAGATCATCACTAACAAGGGTATTAAAGCAGCCAGTGGTGCTGCTTGCATAACAAAAAAAATAGGTGAAAACAGCCAATCGAACCATGCACTTAAACCGCTCCAAAGCCCGATAGCAATCCCAAACACTGCCGATATCACAATACCAATGGCCAGCGGTTTAAGGGTTTCCGCGTACGCTTGGAAGAGCCGACCGTCGAGAGTCATCTCAACAAGTGCTTTCATTGATTCGATAAAAGTCGGAAACGCATAACTCACGGGGATGCGCCCGGCGATCTCCCAGGCCCCGAATACAAGCAACGCTGAGATCAGTTTTAAATAAACCCGAGTGTTGCATAAATCAACCAGCAGGCTAGCTGTTAAAGCTTGTATATCAGTAGGAAACACGAAAAAGAG
>JAVCKV010050004.1:0-23021 GCA_032274145.1 Herpochondria borealis | reverse complement strand
TATTTTTGTGCACTTCCGACAAGGTGCGACTAGTGCGACACGGCGCTATTTATGCTTAGTGGACACTGACAAAATTGAAATTATGGGTGGGCGACTAGAACGACCAATTGCAAGGTACATTATGGGAGCTTAGAGTTTCAGAGAAGAGGGGGGAGCAAGGGAATGTATCTATCATCGCAACCAGTATCATCATGAGCCGTGTCTTATGCTCATTATCCTACCAATTTTTAGCACAAACTTGAAAACGTCTGGGGAGTGTTAGGAAATTTCATCAGTCCGACTAATCAAAACCTTAGGCCCCCATGCCAAAGCACTCGCGAACCCATGGATATGGAACACACCGATCATCTTGAAGAGGCGTCGCAGGGTTAGAGAAGGAGACACTGGAGAGAAGAGTTCGCGAACCCAAGTCTATATCCTCTGAAAAAGCGAACAATCGCATCACTGGAACATGTCAACCCGAAGCGGCGTAAGGAGATGCCGCTAAATAGAATCACAATAAAAGAATCTACGAAGGAACCAAGACAGCAATCAAGCTCCAATCATGGCCAAGCGTATCGCATCCCCCGAGGTCATGTCCATGGTCCGAGACCACGAACCCCTTCCTGTACGAGATGCAATACACTACGCCTCGCACCTCCCTCGTGACAGGATGGCCGCAGTAAAGGGCTGCTACGTCGTGTGGTGTGTTGGAATCCAATGCTGTAGTGTCCCGGTAGCAATCGTGTACAACTTGTCATGTGGCAACTGTCTCTGGCCTGGTCTTGGCACCATCCCGTTGGGGTGCTTCGTTAGCCTTAACAACCGAATGAATGGTTATGAATACTATAACGGCTCTCGGGGCGATCCAAGCTTTATCGTCATGAAGGTAGACGAGGAGAGGGAGACACTGGCATGCTACGAATATGGTAGCCCCACCTGTTATTGTGAAAGGAAGTGTTAATAATAACAATACTGGAGGTCCATTTTAGACTACTATCAAAGAGAAGAAGTCTCTCTAGTGTCTCTCTAGTGTGTTGGGAGTGAGTCACTGGAGCTGAGTACTGATACTGTACCCCATTTATACTGTACTATCTACTGTCCTACTCATCGACCTGGGACAATGACAACGACAATGGACTGATTTGCTAGCCGTGGCATCAGCTCCTTCCTTCCACAACACTCTCCTTCCTTCCTTCTTAAAGTAGACGATACCGTCATGTCGGCCTCTGACGCAGCATTCTTTCGTCATCGTTTCCAAGATGATGCATCCAAGGCAAGAATCTGGTCACTGCTACTCGAGAATGGATGGAAATACAAGGCTCCAGAGTACATTGCTCCAAATGGTGAAATCTTCAAGTCTTCTGTGGATGTACTTAAGATGTTGGATCAAACAACGCTGGTTCCATTGAACAACACTCTGCAAATGCCGCCGATATCTCAAGATCACACAACAACCTCAATTAGCGACAGTGAAAAATGGAGACGAACATTGATTGAAAAGTTTGGAGAAGAAGTAGACTGGGAAACACAATGTGACGAAACGACTGACGACGACTCCACAATACTGGAACCTGCTAAAAGAACCACTCGTGCTTCCAAACGACAGCAAGCACCAAACAAGAAACACAAGTCTGCCACAATCTTTGATGCAGGCGCAGACTTGTTTCTCACCAAACAATCCAAGAAACGCAAGTTGGGTGAAGAAGAACAAGTTCGTTATGAATTCCCATCCGCCATTGAAGTTGCTCAGGTCTACAAGAATGTTACAACTGCCGTGAAAACGACTGCTGCCGCAGACTACAACAAGTGGAAGTTTCTCTTGTCCACCAATCATTCACTGCTTTTGTATGGATTTGGATCCAAGCGACACGTCTTGACAGACTTTTGCAAGACCACCTTGGAACCTGTCGGCGATGTACTAGAGATTGATGGATTTGATGCCAGCGTGACGGTGACAGAGATTTTCAGCCTCATGGTGCAACTGTATTTGCAGGGAAACGAGGAGAATGATGATGATGATGATGACGACGACTTGATTCAACGAGCCGTTTTCATTGGACAAGCCATTGCGGCTCAACGACGCCATCGACCGCTCTTTTTGGTCCTTCACAATCTAGATGGCCTTCGAACGAATCGTACCGAACAGCAGGCTCTGGCTCGTTTGATTCAATCCAGCACCATTCTCAATTGCAACGTTCGAACGATTCGATTAGTGGTTAGCGTCGACCATGTCAATACCAGTGCGCTTTTATGGGATGCCGACACCAAATTTGACTTTATTTGGATCCAACATGATACCTTTCAACCCTACACGGTAGAAATGTCCCGCGGTTCCAGCACACATTCCACCAAGTTGTCGAAACAACGACGCAACACAGAAGCAGCCGCATCGACCGAATCCGTCTCGGATGTCTTGTACACCATTGCACCTCGCCATGCTGAAGTCCTACAAGTCTTGGCTCGACTGCAACAAAAGCAACCTACTGGTAAGAAAATCCCGTATCTCGATTTTTTCCAGGCGTGCAAGGCCGAATACGTTGTGACATCTGAATCGACCTTGCGGGGATACTTGACGGAACTACTCGATCATGGGTTGATGGAAAAGTCACGTCAGGAGGGAGTGGGGGAAGTGGTGCAAATTTCTCATGAAAAAGTGGAGGAAATTCTATCCTTTAAAATCATCAAGTAATGAGGTACGACGAGTAAGTAGTCGAGTTAGAGTTGACTGCGGTTGTCTGTACTACGTTCGAACCATGCAGTAGAACTAGTGTATAACCTGCCTCAGCTTAGTCCAGTGAGGCGCTAGATTGATCTCTGGGCTTGACAAGAAGCTGTATTTTTGCTTATTTCTAGTACGAACGAAGAACCATCAAACGAACACTGGATAGCGCAACAAATCGGGCTGATGACCATATGGTTTAGGACACATCATGATCATCATCCCGTGACCAACAAACACTGCCTTTGTCTGATGTGTATACCGATTCCTCGACACCCCATACAGAAGCATGTGCCGTAGTGCATCAGCTGAGAAAGCGCTGTCTCTAGATTCACCCCAGCGGCTTCTATCTCAGAATATAGGACGAATGAAATGTCCTGCGAATAGAGCAGTTCGTTCCCGTCGCATGCAGTGCACTCAGCTGAGTCCAGCACCGAAAGCCCTGCTTCTTCTTGATATTCTCAGGGGCTCATCGACGCCCCGCTTGTCCTGTAAACTCGTTCCTCCATCTGAAAGACTTTTGGGGTAGGCCTTTTTTAAACACAACGATTTGACCATGAAAGTCGATGTGGTTCATATCCTTGAAGGGGAGTCGCTTTCTCCTGAGGAGATGCTTTTGCCACTCCACCACCTTGCCGAAAAATGTCGGGTCAGTCTTATTGCCTGACTTTGAGACCATGCAGCCAGGATGTCCTCCCGTCTTTTCTCCAAGGTGCGTTCCGAAATTTGCAGACCAGTCACGACAGGAACTAAAGATATGATCCACCCAATTTGACGTGAGGCATCATGATTTCCATCGTTTTAATCATGTGCCAGTTGATATGGGACGCATCGTCGATAATCATGTCAAAATCATAACCAGCACCTGTTTCGTTCACGACGCGCTCGAGGTCATCTTTGGAAGAGGCGTCTCCGGTATGTATAATGGCAGTCTCATTGTGCTCGGCTCCCCATTTCAAAGCACAAGCCGAGTCAAACTCCATGATATGCAACTCAAAGTCCAAATGGTCCTTGAGTGAATGAAACATGTGCCTCCAGCCCAGCGCAGAGCCACCTGGTGTATTCCTCTTCATGCCACCTGACTTGTGACAACCCAATCCAATCTCCAACATTTTCAACTTCGGCTTGACACTGCAGTCATGTTTACTGAGCTTTTGCTTTACCATCCTTGCCAAGTACGGCTGGTAGGCGTACTGAAATCTACAAAAGGATTGTGAGCAAGTGATTGGTGGGTGTGACTAATGACTAATCATAGATGCCGTACTTACCTGTGAGCCTCATCGTACTTGTCAGACAGGCCATCTGATCCAAGCTTAAACTCTTTCCCGAAAATCTCGGGGCCATCAATGTCATCCATTACCCATTGTGGAAGGTCAACACCACAATACAACGCAGGTTTTGGAGGGACCTCCTCCTGATTTTCCCCGATTGGTCCAGCAGGGTTTGTGACACAGAAGGATCGATAGATCGTATTCAAAACAAGCTGACCCCCGAAGAGTACCATGCATACTTGAACAAAATGCCCCATGGCTTTATCGGGCGTGTAGACTTTGAAGTAGAGAAGGTGTGGGAGTGTGAGGGCATCAGTTCTTGTTCAAGTTATTCCTCCTTCGCTTAAATACATTATGTCCTTGCTGAAATATTCTCTTTTATCCGTCTCAACCCGAGATGTCCAATGACAATGACACCCCAAACATGCTTAGGACAAACACGATCAAGTGACCGAATGCCGTGCCAACAAAGCAGAACAGTAAGATAGTTTAGAGTAACGCAAAAAAGTGTACATGTATACCAGTGAAATAGATGGATCTGGACCTTGTCGCGTCACCCGCCACCGTGTAACCCAGACGGTCGTGGCTTCCAACGTTTTCACTAGCTGGCGTACCAGTGCTTATGGCCCTCTCCAGCTCCAGTGCTCTATCCATACTCGACTACAGTACTAGTAGGGGTATAGGCAGGGTAACTGAAGTTGGTTCTAGCTCTCTTTTGGAAACTCTCTAGATGGCGCATTGTCCGTACACATCTCGGCATCATTTAACCACAAATAACAACACCCCCCATGTGTTTTTGTCTTCTCCACTACTGTATTAGGAAGGTGACTCAACCTTCAAGAATGGATAAAGGTGTGAACACTATGGAGATATAAGGTCTCGCAAATAAGGAATATTTTTTGGCGAACGGGACTACTCACTCCCTTATCAGGATTCTACTAATTCCTCTCTAGAGTATTGAAAAAGCGACAATATTGTCGCCTGACTTCGGATGACTTTTTGCTAGTTTTTGGCTACCCTCCATTTTCGGAGGCTCGTAGCTCATTGAGAACTAAAGGTAAGTGCCAAAGTGGTGGGTGATCCAGAAAGCCTGTATTCGCAGCTTTCTAGATCATTCCTATAGGTTGTCTGAAAGTCAAAAATGAGTGACTATAGTGGTGGGGACAATGTGTCTTATTTTGGCGGGGACTTCTTGGACACGATGGGACTTATCGGTTAACCACTCGTACAGTAAGTAGACTACGATGCTCCCTCCGTACGATGCTCCCTCCGTAGTACGATGCTCCCTCCGTGCACGTGTTTGGGTGCTGCCGGCAACAAAGCAACAGCAAACAGCAACAGCAAACAGCAACAACACACTCTTCCTTAGCGGAAGGATTGAAACAGGCGGAAACGGCTGTGACCACAGGTTAATCTACGCTGCAATCTTAATCACAATGACAGCTAATCTTATGCAAGAAATCAAGGATTATTTCGATCCGAGGTTTGATGGTTTGCAGAGAAGTTTGGAGAGCAAACTTGATCTCCTTATTTCAGTATCCCCTGATGCGATGCAGCGAACGATTAATCCACCCTTGGTTGGGCAAGGGACTAGCGCAGAAAGTGATGCAATAAGAGATGGGGCAGATGCCACGTGGACATACATGAAAAGACGGAGACCGCAAGATGGCCATCGGTGCAGCTCACTGCTGCGTCTTGTCCAGAAAATGAACATCCTTGACCAAGCCATGAGGGTTCGTCTTGGGAGTACAGAGTTTGTTGAGATTCCGCCGCAGTTGAAGAATCATGTTACCCATGTTGGTTTCTGTGGAAATTACATGGCTGTACAATCAGATGCGAAAGATATTGCCATCTTGATTCTGGATAAGTTCCCCGATGGTGTTGTCGAAGAAGAAGCCGTGAAGTGGAAAGATTTTGACTCGTCACCTCCTCCAAGTGGTCATGCAAAGGTTGGCGGTTTGAGCCTTACCGGGACCGTTCGCAGTCATGGATGCTGTGTTGGGAGAACCATACGCTTTGTAGAAGATTCTGGAGAAGGGGGCCAAAGCGGTACCCTGATGTTCAATATATCGCCTCCAGATAAAGAAGAGCCATATATCTTGGGGGTCTACTGGGGATGCCGCTCCCTTAGGTTTCCAGACACGAAAAGGCAAGGAGTCATTACGAAACTTCCATCTTTGACTAAAATGCAGTTCTATCCAAAGGTGGATATCCAGATGCCAACTGGAGATATTTTGCCGCTCAGGAAGCGCAACGGGAAGAGGAGCAGAAGAGATTTCAAAAGTGTCGATGGTTTTGAATTCAAAAGGGGCGACCAAACAATTCATGGGGTGTTCGTGAGCTCAACCTGGCGTTCCTGGGATGACGTTCCGTATTCAGGGGTTGTCGCTGGAGCTAGATGAATCTCTCGCAGTGTTCGCAGGGCGTCCAATCTGGGACCTGTATCTCTGGAAGTGCTAGGGTTGATTATTGGGTTAATGACTACTAGTAAATAGTGTATGCCTCATTGCTCGGCCATGGTGAGGGCATACAGCTGTTAAGTACTAGCTAGCTAGACCCTAAAATGAAACAAAAATGTCACTAATGCTTCGCTAGTAGAAAGAGATAGACGTCATTCCCAGTAAATAGCCCGAGCATTATCAGCACAAAAACAACTAGTCTAACGCAGGTAGATATTCAATTCTCTTTGTTGTCGCTCTCTTCCTCACAAGCTTCAGATCAGTTGAACACGTCTTGCATAAATATTTATTATCAAAACACTCACCCTAACAACCAATCGAGAACGACAAGCGGGACACTTTAACATTACCGTGTTCTCCTCACTCAATTATTCATGACTTGCAGTGAAAATTACCACAAGCATTACTGGAATCATAATAGACTTTGGCGGAGGTCAAGCTAAGTGAAATAGCACATTTGATCCCTGATGTACCCATGCCGTTGAATGGTATGACGTCGCGTGCTAGGCCATGGGAATCGACCCAATAAAAACAGATTGGGGAACAGTGTTTCGGTTGCTTGATGGGATAAAAGGTGCAGATGGTAAGCGGGTATTCGGCTCGGGGTTGCGGCATTTCGCGGCCAACAAGGCTCGTGTCCTCGGTCACGCATTAGAGTGCTCGACAAAAACGACCCCCAGCCAGTTCATAATTCTTCCTATCAGAACCACGGAGCAATGCTGTGATTGGAACGGGGAAGATTATGAAGCAATTGTGCTACAGTAGTAGGCACCGACAAGGATGGTGGTGGTCAAAAAGCAATATCAAGAGATATTGGGATGGCTGACGTAGAACGCCACAAGACGAAAGAAGCAGATGAAGGAGAGCTGCAAGTTGCTCTTCAGTCGTTGCATTATTGTATTTTGGCAATGGTCCAATCACTTTACCACCAAGATCTGCCTGCTACTGCTTCCGATGCGACAGAAGAAGAGAAGAAGCTCATAAAAGAAGCAAAGCGAGAAACGGCTTCATCGGCTCCAAGCGTTCACGACTGCAGCTGGAACTGAGCATGTAACTGTACCAAAGATGAATGTCCCTAGAATTTCAGAGAAGTATCGAGCAATTTGCAAGATTGGCTTCAGTAACGACGCAACAGAAGGCTTGCATCCTACTCCTGACCCATCGCTTCTCCTTGCCCGAGCTTCTACAGTTTGGTCAATACGCAACGGCTTTCGTCTTCGAGCCTCGCCTGTTGCGCAAGATGACGGGCTAGATGAGTGGGAGTGTGATTTAGCGCAGATAGAGTACTGGGAAAGCTGAAGCATCAGAGAGAACTGCAAGAAAAAGTGGATGGTCTGGAGTTGCACATTGATCCAAGTGGAATGGCAGACTCCGATAATGACACATTGTCTGTCGGTTCAGTCGAAAGCGACGGCTGCCCGGATATGGAATCGTTTCAGCCAGTAGCTGTCACCGAAGCACCTGCAGCGGCTGTACTGCTGGTTTAAAATCCAATCAGAACGCAAGTGAAGGACTCTGCTGGCGGAGCTGTATGGCAGTTGAGAAGAATAATTGATTCAAAAGTATACAAATTATGTTATTACCAAAGTCCGCTCTAGACAATCTCCTATCAAGCAATAAATCCACCCGAGCAATCAAGCCCGCTATCAGTCGCATCCCTCCGCCGCCGCCATCTTACTATAAAGAAGCCATCACTGTTGTGCTCGTGTAGTAGTACAGCGACACACAATGGAGAGGGGTTCCTCCTTCTTGTCTTTCTTGTAGCAACTCCTCGTATGCGCCAAACTCCCAAGGCTCCCACTTGCTATGCCGTTTTCGGTGTTGCCCTGCTCCCATCAACGTAGAACGTCCTCATCCTCTGCGGCGAGGACAGAGCAGGTCGTAGACGAGTCGACCACCGGGATTGAGCAGTCGACTGGCTTCGCGCAACAGATCACACTGCAAATGAGAGAGGAGGTCAGAAATAGCCTTAGAATGAATTAGATTGAAGCATCATGATAAGATGGTGTTTCAGTCATTCTAAGGTTAACTCTTACCTCCTCTCTTAGAGTTAGCTGCAAGGACCTACTTAGATACTTGGAGTACAGCTTGCATTGAACCATCTCACCCGTGTCATGTGGTAAGCATGCTTCACGCGAAGCGTTATTCGATGATACTCCGAGACTGGCTGAAAGCGAGTGCATGAGTTGTAGCTAATGTAGATTTCGCACCAGCACCCTTGAAATGAAACGCGTTCCACAGACAACTCGGGAATGAACAGGTTAATTCTCGCCTCCTCTCTCTCTCGAGTTAGATACTCGGAGTAAAGATTACGTTGAACCAGCTCACCGTGCTATCTGGTAAGTACATGTATGCTTCACGCGAAGCGCTATTTGATGATACTCCGGCACTGGCTGAAAGCGAGTGGGACAATCTGACGGCTAGGACCTAATGCAGATTTCGCACCAGCGCAGTGGTGCAGGCAGAGAGAAGTGAGGAGCAAAGGAGAGCAGCAAATTATATCTTCTGGTTGATATGCAGATTTACTTAGACCATTGTATCCCTCTAGAGCTGCTAGTATGTTCAATTGGAGCCTGGCTTCAAATCATGGTTCCACTAGGCTCGTGCTCATAAGATATCCAGCATTAAGAACCTCGATGACTGATGGCCAGGTTCTGCCAAACACGAAAATGAAAACAAGCTTCGATTCGCTTTTCTGATAACACACTGAGGTCTGCATATACAAATCTGGTATTAGTAATTTAACCTCGACACATATCCATTACTCGTCATCGTCAGTCTTGCTCCTTTTCAAAGGCGGTTCTCCGGTCTCATCTTCTGTTTCATCGCCATCGTCAACTTCCGTAACATCAGGGGTTTCCGATGTTTGAGACTTGGTGGATGCCGTTTCCGACATCATCTCCTTCATTTGTTGACTCTTGGCCGATTTCTCGAGCTTCTTCTGCTCCTGTTCCTTGGCGAACAGAATTTCGTCCTCCGCCATGAGAGCCTCCCAACCCTCCGGCTTCATGTCTTCAGGTCTCAAAACACTGTAGAATTTTGGACGGAGGTAGAACTGGAAGGCTCGTCCACTCTTCTTTTCAGGAGGCTGAATGCCAGCAGGACAGTCCTTTGTAGTCACATCCGTGAACTTCAAGGTGACCTGACGGACACTAATATCAGGATAATCCTCCACAAACTTGTTGATCAACTTCATACGTTGAGCAGTACCAGTTGCTCCAATACGCTGACAAAACTCCGGAAAGAGTTCCATTGGGATCGACATTCGCTTGTTGCCCTGCGATGTGACACGCGGCTTCTTCTTGATCCCACTAGCACTCTTCTTCGCAGCGCCAGCAGCAGATGCAGACGCTCCCATCTTTGGGCTCGTCTTGCCACCCGGCTTCGGAGACGCGTTCTCCAACTTTCGCTTCTTTGGATTGGCGGTGCTCTTTCCTCCCTTCTTCAGTTCACCCTCCATCTTCTTCGTTTCAGTTGCAATGAGTGCGTCTCTGACCTTGCGTCTCTCATCGCACAGCATGCGAGATTTACGGTCAGTGCAAGAAAGACATTGACCACACTCTGCCACCTTGAGCACTGCTTGGTTGATCCGAGACTCGATATCCTCTCCATTGACACCCTTCATGACACTCAAATGAGTGTTGTCCTTATCCTTGCTTGTTGGTCCACCAGCCTTTAGTGTGATGTTGCTGTAGTTGACGTACTGGTCGCCACGCTCAATGGCAGCGCGTGTTTCTTGAGCCAGGTCCTTGCACGAACGGACTTGTATCTCAATCTCACGCAGTCGATCAATCATGGGTTCGCGTTCTTGCAGGCGTTCTGTAATGTTCTGCCGCGACTCTTCGGTCAGATTAGCAAGAGTAGGAAAGTCCTCTCCTCGTAGTTGCACGGTTCTAGCTTCTGTTTCCCACTCTTCGATTTCTCGAATAGCCGCAATCGCCTTTTCAGCAGCAATCACATTGGCAGGCTTACGACTCTTCAGAGTCTTCTCTCGAGCTTCGCATTCCTTCTCCATCTGTCGCATACGATAGTCGACACGTTTGGCAATCATGTCGGTATTCATGCCTTGCACCATGTGTTGAAAGAGGAGATTCTTGTCTTGACGGAGCTCTTCTCGGATCGAGTCCCAGTTACCATAGCCATGCTTGTTGACAGCACACAACAGTGCGCGATCCTGTTCAAGCGAAAAGTGCGTCGTACCCTTGTTGGCAAAGACCATTTCCTGGCGTGGATTGGAAAAGGTACTGACAAACTTTGTCAGGAGCGATGTCAACTTGCGACGCTTGGCAATCTTCTTTTCTCCTCGCTCCACGCTGGCTGCAACACGTTCCCATTCCTCCTTCTTGAGCTCGGTTGGGCCGTACTCCCAAAATGCAGCGCTGTAGGATGCCACAGCGTCCTCGGACATGTCCATGTCAGCTGCAATAGTTGCAATGTCATCTCGCCCAAACTTGGCGGCGGCCTTGACAAAGTGAAAGTACTGACTGCGACTCCATTCCCCAAATCCTTCAGCAAGAAGTTCCAGTTTTTCGGCGCCCACCTCGCCGTCCAGCAACGTACGGGAGTTTTCAATAAACTCGCGAGGAGGCAGCTGTCCGACCTCACGAAGTGTGGCGTAGTTTTCAAACTCAAGTTGACCCAATTCCAGCAAACGCTCGCGGTTGTAAAAGTGGTGATCTTCCATTTGCGGCAAACGAAGGCACTTGGGCAACTTGATGCGCTGGTTGTTGACAATCATGGATTTCTTGGAAGCCATAATGGGTTGATAGTCGGTGGGCGGTGGGCGACGGTCTCGTTTGCCCAACGAGTCGTGCGCCATCATGCGTAGTTGGTTGCGGAGTTCCTTGTCACTGTAGTCCACACCTTCAAATGTCTGTGCAGACATGCCAGCGTCGAGACGAAAGTCCAGCAGGTCTCCCTTTTTGGCCTTTTGAATCTTTTCGGCTTGGCTTTACCCCTCTCCAAGATAACGTCCACATCTTCGTCGGTAATGGTACTCTCTTCGGACCGAAAGTCATTGTCAGCGCCAAATCGAATGGCAGCCATCATTTCATCCTTGCTAATCTTGTTCCGCTTCTCCTTGAGACGACCCTGTTGTACCACCATGGCATCCAGCTTCAGCTTTTGTTGCGCACGTTCCAGAATCTTCTCCTCGACCGTATTTTCCGACACGAGACGGTAGACATTGACCGGTTTCTTTTGACCCAATCGATGACATGGATCGTGTGCTTGCAAATCCTGTTGGGGGTTCCAATCCACTGTTTGCAAGTTAATGCCCAATCCACCAGCACGTGTCGACAGGATGAAGCAAAACTTTTCACTGCCTTCTCGGTTAAACTCATCAATGCCAGACTCACGATCATCATAGGTGGTGTTACCATCAATGCGACAATACTTGTGACCCCCCATCACCATGAAATCCTCCAGAATGTCCAAGACGCGCGTCATTTGCGTAAAAATGAGAATGCGCGAGTCACGTTCCTCGAGCTTCGTGAGCAGCTTGTCCACCATGTTGAGTTTTCCACAATTCTGCACCAAGTGCTCACCCAACAGGTCGAGTGTGCCGTCTTTGATTCCCTCAAAGAGATAAGGATGACCGCAGCACTTGCGCAGTTGCATGACAATGTGCAAAACAGCAGTGCGGTTGGAACCGGATGATCCAACAATCGAGTCCAAGTCTCTCAATAGGAGCTTCTTGTAGAGCTTCTTTTGCATCGAGGACATTCCCACCATGACAAGTGTTTCAGTCTTGGGTGGCAACCCCTTGGCCACATCCGCCTTGAGACGTCGAATCATGCATGGACGGCGAATCTTGTGTAGTGTGGAAATCATTTGCTGCTTCGCATCTGCATCGTCAATTCCAAGATTGAACCATTCATCGAATTGATATGCCGACGAGAAGATATCCGGCAGCAAAAAGTTCAACAGTGCCCACAATTCGTGAAGATTGTTCTGGAGCGGAGTTCCAGTCCAGAGTAATCGATGCTGTGTATGAAAGGTTCACACTGTCTTGGAGAACATGATGGAGGCTTCATTCTTTAATCGATGGGCTTCATCAATGACGAGATACTTCCACGCAAATTTCTGCAAGACCTTTCGTTCCGTGTTGCAGACTTCATAGGTTGTGACGCAGACATCCCATGCTCGGTGATTGTTGGAGTTGTCATCGACCCACTCTCCATGATCCTTAATGCGGCGTTCAGGGCGTCGTCCATCATGAGCAGCGGCTTCGTTGTTAAAGTACTCCTCCTTCATAGCCTCACGTACGTCCTTGGTGCCATGGAAGCGAATTACGCGGAGAGCAGGACACCAGCGTTTCAACTCGTTCATCCAGTTGGAGAGCGTCGATTTGGGGACACAAATCAAGTGAGGACCTTGAATTTTTAGATTTTCCCAATGGTAGGCCAAGATGCTAATAGACTGCAGAGTCTTTCCGAGACCTGGAGAGAAGTGAAGAAGAGGATGGTGTTAGTTCAGGTTAATCAATCTTTCATGATTCAAATCCAGGCAACTGGTAACTTGATTGTACTGACCCATCTCATCCGCAAGAATGCCGTTCAATCCTTTCTCAGCCAGATGAATCATCCAATTCAAACCTTCCAACTGATAGGGCTTGAGTGTCCCAAATTTGATGCAGTTCGGTTGCTTGGTCAGGAAGACATGCTCTTCTTCCTCTTCTTCGTGTACTTCCTCATCAGATGGTACTTCTTCATCTCGGTGATTGTGTTTCTTCTTCTTCTTACTCCGAGATTCCTTCTCCTTTTCCTTTTCACTCTCTGCGGTCGGTGCCTTTCCTCCTCCCTTGAATTTGGCAAAAATATCCGATTGCTGGAGCAGATACTCCAATCGCGACGATGCTCGCCCTTTTTCTTGTTTGGAGAGTTTGTCGTGTCGTTCCTTGACAGCCCTCTCTTCGGCATCCCGTTCTTCACGTCGTTCTCGAGCTTCTCGCTTCTTTTCTTCTCGCACTCGATTGCGCTCGGCCATTACTTCCGGATCCATTTCCGCTTCTCGTACGAGCCGTCGTTGTTCCTTGATTTCGCGCCGTTGATTCATCTTGGAGCGGGCTCCGCGAGATGACGACGCCTCTCCTTCTTGAGCGACGAGGCCCAGTCGCTTGGCTTCGACTTGTTTGGCCTTTTCGGCATCCGCCACTGCCGTTTCCTTGCGATACCGTTCGCGATCTACGCGTTCCTTGGCGAGGTAGGGCTCTCTCCCATCTGGAGACAGAGCCTTCCATCGCACCGAGAGTTCCGTCATGCATTGTGACATTTCAGAAAATTCTTGACGCAACAATGCCAAGTGATCCGCTTGGTAGAATTGAAAGGCCGTCTTGGCTCTCTTGACTTGAGGGGCCATGATTTAGAAGGTGTTCTTGTTGTTGTTTACTTCTTCAATATATAGAATGACAATGACGGGGGGTGATGTGATATTGAGTGAAGGGGGTGATGGGGTAAAAGGGGTTGCAGAGATATCAAAGGTTATCGTTCTTCGATTGTTATCGATTGATTTCTCTCTTTCAACTGAGAGGCTTCAATCGTAGACACCAGTAGTAACAACATTATTGCTGCTCCATAAACTGCAACACTCTCTGCTCGAGGATCGTGACGATCTCAACAAAGTCGAATGCCAACAAAATCGAAAAGCTGGGCTTGTGTTCTGAGATCTACGCGAGATTATACCAATTCCTATGTAGAAACACGGAAAACTCACTTCTACTTTTCTGCCCCCCATTTTCTCCAAGAGATTCCAAATGCCATCAGTCATTGCAACTACTGTACTGGTTTTCTACTGGAGTACTGTGATAGAATCCAGATCTCCTCAGAAAAGTTCGTGAATGATTCGAGATTCCAAGTGCCATCTGTCATTCGTACTACTGTCTGGTTTTGTTACTGTCTGTTCATAGTACATGTGTATGGACGGATGGAACTAAACTCACGTAAAAGATAGAATGGGTGGATCAGCAACGCTTCGAAACGAATTAGCATGATCCAACAACTACGTATTAGTTAGTTTGAGACCTGAAAGGTTGCCTGGGCCAATACATGAATTGCAGCAAGATTGCAAGCAAGCAGCAAGTGTTGAAACATCGTTCTGTAAGACGCGCAGGAATTGTTGAGTACCAGTATGCATCCGAAAGTGCAAAGCTTGACATTCTCGACGCGGCCATCGCAGGTTCTCGTACCTAATGTAGTAAAGTGCGAAGCTTGACGTTCTCGACGCGACACATCAGTAGGTTCTCGACCTAATGTTGTAAATGAAATTTTGAGATGTGCTTGTGCAGATCACAAAACCAAAATAGATCGTGCATCGCAGTTGTTGCAACAAGAACACGCGATAAGGAAATACAAAGAGGTACGAGAACTAGTCCTTCCCACGCATCTCACAATTTGATGTCCTTCTCACTTCTGTAGTCTTCTTTGGTGCAGTCAAGGTACCTGTACGACCATCATGATTCTTCTGAAGTCCGACATTCTCTGTGGAAGAGTGAGTGTATCATCAACAAGATTCTCCAGAGCACCGGTGACTTTTTGAGGGTTGCTTTCTGGAAACACCGCGCTACTAACAGCCACTACGACGACTAACTCTTGCCGCATCACACACATACACAGGGGAAAGGCTTTGATGGAAATGCGGGCAATCAAATGTTTCGCGACGTGATCAAGAGATGTTCTTCGACCTATGTCGCCTACGGTACCAACCGCACCGCGAAATCAAACCTCATTCAAAAGATATTTCAAGATTTTGTGGTATGTAGGAACATGCGCTTTGTTGCGCATACCAAGAAGACGGGATGGAATCTCCTCGGGGAGCCTGAAATCAAGCTAAAGGTAAATGTCAGGTGTTTGTCAGGTGTTCCCGATGACCTGCTGATGGTTGGTATGCCAACTCAAAACTCTTTTTTTCCCAATTTAGATTGGTCATGCACTTCGCGACGCGAAGACAAATGGTCAAAAGCAAGTAGGGCGGGTGGAGACCACCAAGAAGCGAACCATGACGAAGAAGCAGTCGGTACTCGCGAACGACTCTCTTCCAGCGGTAGAAATCACCCAGAAGAAGATACAGGTCCCCTTCCTCACCAAACACGATCGCAGTGCCGAAAACTCAGTGGATCCCTACCATTCATCGCCCCAGAGTGTTCTCGCCGAGGATTCTCGTCATCAAAGGGTGGCTTTACACCATACCGCCAAAACGCAACACTACCCCTGTAAAGGGGAAGCGAGCACCATCTATGAGACCACGCATGGAAAACGAGACAAAAATTGTCTTGATCTGTGCTCCTCTCCGTCGTGCAACAGTTTGAATAGGTCGATTCCTCCCGAACGTATCCCATCTTTCGGTAGCGACCCCTCTGGTACGACGCCAGGTGTTGAACCTATTCCTCTCTCATGCAACTCTCCACTTGTGAACAAAGAGGAGGACCTGATCTCGGCGTTATGTGCTCGCTGTAGTAGCACCATTGAGGGTGACGACGATGGTCGTTCTTCCTTTCGGTTTGATGCAACCTCATCAGCCACGCTTCAGTATTTCATGGAAGAAGGAGAGGACACGAACTTCGAGGAGGGCGGCGCAGACCGTGCTGATGAGCAGTCGACTGGCTGGTTGTTCTGATAATAGCGTTGTGGTGTTACCAAACGGAAAACGATCAAGGACCAAGCAACAGCGTGCGATAAAACGGATTACTTGTCCCAGGGTTCATAGAACCCGCATCAGTCGACCCCTGATATATGATAATACTGGCGTAAATGCCTACGCAACTTTTGACGACGAGCAGTATCAAAGCGTCCAAAGCTCATCGGCATGCTATGCATCAGCAGTTTCTTCTACTTGTAGCGTCAGAATATGTAGCAAGTTAGTTTCAATCCAACCTGTCTAGGTGTTTTCACTTCTATGCGATCTATTTAGTAGTTAGATTGTCCTGAAATCAAACAATAAGTCTCCTACTCACAATCACGCCTGAGCTGAATCCGTGTCAACGTTGTCCTCGTCGACCGCTTCGTTGTGAAACGCATCGTCCTCGTTCCTGACAACTTCGTCGTGTAGCGGGTCCGACTCCTGGCTAAAATCAAGCGACGACTGCTGGCGCTGCTGGTGTTCTTGACGAGGAGGACCATCGTCCTCATGGTCGCCGGCGTCTGAAGCAAAGTTAGACAAAGCTGCATCGATTACTTCCTGTTCTTGTAGCGTCATGATACGCCCCTCCTCGCGCTGTTGTTGTTGAATCGCATCCAAGGCAAGTTTCAGTTGTTCCTTTGTGCCTCGAATGCTTTCGAGCAACATCGAATTAATTTTTTGAAACCAGTGATTGCCAGCGGACAACATGTCGATTTTTGTGGTGAGCTTGGCAACGGTCTCTCTGCGGCGGATGCGACTATCCTTGGCTGATTTTCGATTTCTCATCATGAGTCGCCACTTCTTTTCCGCTTCGGTTTCCTCCGGCTTCTCCTGGGCACTGGCGTTGGCAAGTGGAGGCGCCGCGATGACTCTGCCGTGATGTGGTGTAGAATCAACAGCAGTGATGAAGCTAGAAGATGATGCGTTCATATTCGTCTGGTCCTGTGGCACACCAGTGTTCCAGCCGGGTGCCGAAGTATTCTTGAGGTCCTCCTCAATCATGGCATCGCCGACTGCAAAGGTTTCGAAGCCGCCATCATCAGTGGATGGTAGGAAACTATTCTTGGGAATCTCTGTTTCGATCAGTGTATTGCTATTCGTCATTGTTTGGCAAGGAGAGCGCCAGTATTGACCCTGAGGGTTTGTGTCCGGCGCCACCGGTGGCATAGGAATACCGAAGAAGGGAGGATAGCCTATTTCGCGGCGCCCCACGATGGCCTCCGTCGTGGCTCTATTTCGTCGCTGAAGTGCAGTCTTGGTAAGATACAATTGCTCCTTCATGTGCTGGACACACCTGCTCAATTGAGAATGATCTTTCCGCAACGAACGGTTGTCGACCAATAGGGTATCTGCTGCGGCGGAGAGCTTGGCAACCTTTTCTTTTTGTCGTGCTCGGCTCTCCTTGGCTGACTTTCGATTTGCCATAATATGGCGAAGCTTCCTTTCCTCTTCTGTTTCCTCCTTTGGACAGCCAAGGTCAGCCGCGTCGGCGTTTTTCGCGTCGGTGTTTTTCATACTGTTACAGCCACCAACAAGGAAGGCCGCAGCAAGGGCGGTCGCTTCGTCGGCGCTCTGCTGGCTACTGGTACAGATACAGGAGTTCGGAGCTAGTTCAGTGCTGCTGCTGTTTGCGTCCTCCTGCTCATTAGTACCGACTTTGCAGTCGGGTGTTGAATCATTGTCATGGTCGACATTGCCTTGCCCGGTAACGTCGGTCTTCCTTGCACTTTTCATTTTCGAATTTCTATGCAGGAAAGAAGAAATCTGGAATCCTTAGATTTGAGTATTGCCTTTTGTGTCGGTTGCCAGCACATTTTCGCATGGACGGGATCTAAACAACCTGAATTTGGCCGGTTCAGCTGAACATTATAATTGACCAATAGTATTATGCTTTGTTCTACGCCCATGTGTTGTTTCTTTGGTTTAGGGGATCGTATCTATGGATGCCAACATGTCTAGAAGCAAGTGGTGGCTGGGCATGAAACATCAATGAATCTCCCTTGGTTCGAGAGTGGTGGACGCCTGAACACGTTTGGTTGGGTCCAGCGCGAAGCCTGGAAATTCGTGAATAAGCAAGGGTGGATAGAGACCTGGTGATTTATGGCGTGAGTCGTGCCTTGATCAGGTATGTACGTTGGCATGGCGTATACACCCGGGCTACACTGCATAAGGCTTTGGATCAGGTGCAGAGACGAGAAGAAGAGGCACCCGTCTACTTGGAGCTTCTACAACAACGCAGAATCGGGAGACCAGATCGACTTGCCATGGCTAGCCGATACATAGTCCCACTACCTCGACTTCCAGCGCATCATGATGGGAAGCTTCTATTATATAATGCTGCATACACGCGCTCTCGTGTCGTCGCTCGCCGCCACGCTGGACTGTTATCTTGATTAGAGAAGTCCCCCACCTCTCACTGTTGTCGTATCCTCGCACTGTGACTCTATTGAGAGAGGTTATCATAGCATGAATGGCATCCTAAAACATTATTACTCCCATAGGTACCTGGAAGGGATTACCGCTCATCCGACGACAACATGGCGCCACGACTCAAAAGTACCCAGTGTTGTAGCGCTACTAGTATGCATGAGATGCATGCACGTGCGGTACACTACCCACACTTCCGATGATAGTTTGAAGTTCACGCGAGGCGTAGACTGTACTCTAGAGCGGTATACTGTGTGCTGTGCAGCAAGGGGCTAATTGAATGGCATATCAACCACGACGATACACCTTGCGATGCGCGAGTGAGTCTCGTAGACCCACAAAGAGCTTAGATCACCGTCGTGACTTGCACATGTTTTACATTACATCGTACCGAACAAAGCTCTTCCCAACTTACGATACCTCTGAAAAGCCTTTTGATAGGCATCAATATTTGCAGGAATGGGCTGAACGATGGTTGACTCCATTTCAATGTTCTGTTCGCACACATAGTCTTTCACAGAACGCCCTTCTGCTGCCGCACCCGCTTGAAAGGCAGCTCCCAAAGCAGCACTCTCAGTTTCGACGGGAAAGACAAGCTGGCATTGCATCACATCGGCTATCATCTGCCTCCAGAGTGCATTCTTAGCGCCACCACCCACCAGGTAAAGTTTGTCCAAAGTCTTTGCATTATCAGGGAAATACTGCAGCGTATCCGCCAGACAAAACGTAATTGCTTCCATGCAGGCGCGGTACCACAACAGGCCCAAATGATCCTTGTTCATGTGTTTTGCCGTCAACCCTATTAATGCCCCTGTAGCATGAGGCCAATTGGGGGTCCGTTCGCCCCCTAGATAGGGCAAAAACGTGACACCATCACACCCAATCGCAATTTCGCTGTCGTCTGCTTGTAGTCGCTGGCATGCTTCTTCGTGAGTCCAACCCTCTGGACAGCATTCGTCTAGTACTTGAGTCAGCACTCCAGTACAGCTCATTGTACAAGCTAGTGGCAAATACTGACCAGTGGCATCACAAAAGGGTGCCAAGGGAGTATTGGTCGGCACTGGACTTTCAATCACACCAAAAAGCGTCCCAGATGTTCCCAAACTCACGACACATTGCCCTGGTAGGACGCAACCGACGCCCAAGGCTGCACACATGTTATCGCCAGATCCCACGGAGATAGGAATTGGGGAGTCATCTTCCATATTCAATATGGTTCGACAGTGATCGTTCAGATATCCCACGATCTCACTTGGTCCTAGGATGCGCGGCATCTTGTCCTTCAGTGAAGGATCAATCAGATCCGCAAGCGCAGGAATATTTTGACGTGTTTTCACGTCAAATATACCATTTCCACTAGCGTCTCCCGCGTCTGTCACTGGCACTTCCAAGGAGCCTAGCTTCATGACTATATAGTCGTGAGGCAAGACAAACCATTTGGTTTTAGCAAACTTGTCTGGTTCGTGCTCCTTCATCCACAATATTTTCGGGGCTGTAAATCCAGGAGTCAAAAAGGTGCGATCAATGCCAATCTTGCGTGCCATTGCTTGGATGCGGTGAGTTTCCTCCGTGGCTTCCACATCACACCACAGTTTGGCATTCCGTACTGGTTCTCCTGTATGATCTAATGCAACCATACCATGTTGTTGGCCACTGACACCGATTCCTGCAATGCTGTAGTACGAGGAGGTACCTTGCTTCAGTTGCCTCCCCACTTCACTCAAGCACGTTTCCACAGCTTGCCACCAAATGGCAGGATTCTGTTCTGCCCGACCCTGTACTCCTTGTGTAGGTTCCAAATCGTACGACACGGATGCACGTGCGACTACCTTTCCATCCGAGTAGGCCAAGCATTTGGTTCCCTGGGTGCCAACATCTAAGCCAACGACAACACACTCCACCGTCTGTTCTCGCGATGCTTTCAGTGCTGTTGTCGAGACGAATGACTTCGGGCGAAAGGCTAGAAAGCAGTAGGCCAATAATAGGTAGGGCGCCATCATCTTGGTTTCCTCTTCTAAGAAATGGGAAAGTACGATCTTGTTGCTTTAATGATTATCTTTTGACAGCCAAAATGTGGTTGTTTCTAGTTTGAAGTTCAAAATTTGGACCAAAGCTGAAATCAGAAGGTCTGAAAAGCGGCCAAAAAATATTTTATCGTAAAATGTCAAGTAGTACCGTTCGGTAGAAATTCCTAAGCGGCTCGGTATCAACAACGCACAAGAAGAGCAAAAGGTATCATCTGCCACAGTCAACACAATATGAAAGCCGTTCGTTGCCATCAGTTTGCAGCAATCGAAGAAACAGAGCATGGTTACCGCCCTCGGAAACACAGACTGAAGCTACGTCAAGCTTTGTCGTTGGATACAATCCCACAGCCGGGAGATAGTATTCAACCAAATGAAGTGCTGATTCGCACGAGTTACGCTGGAGTCCAGTACCCAGATGCGTTGCAAGCCCAGGGTTTGTACCAAATCCGTCCTCCTCTGCCGTACATTCCTGCCATGGATGTGGCGGGAACCGTCGTGGGGGTAGGGGCAGCGATGACGCTGCGCATTGGAGATCGTGTGACTGCCACAATGTTGTCACACGGTGGCACGGGTGGAATGGCACAACTGTTGGTTGCTCCGTCGCAACACGTGTACAAGATCCCACCCACTCTACCACTGTCGCATTGTTCCAACATTGGTCGAAATTATTTTGCAGCCTACCATTCGTTGAAAACGATTGGAAAGATTGGACCAGGTTCCTTGGTGTTGGTGGATGGAGCATCCGGGGGTGTTGGAATGGCGACAATCGAGTTGGCCAAGGCCATGGGTGCCAAGGTGATTGCCGGGGTGAGCACTCTGGAAAAAGCATCCTATCCCCAAAGCGTCGGCGCAGATGTTGTGCTGGCGTATGGGCGAGACAAGAAGAGCTTCCGAGAGTTCAAGACCCAGGCCAAAAGAGCCTCCAAACGACTGAACCATCCTGCGGGTGTGGATTTGATCGTGGATATGGTACAGGGAGATCTTTTCGAAACCGCCTTGATATCTTGTGTCCGTCCCCTTGGAACTATTTGCCTTGTTGGGTTCACCGCCGGGCAGAAACCAATTCGTCCTGGTCTCCTGTTGGTCAAGGAAGTCAACGTCGTTGGAAGTCTCTGGGGAAGATGGGCCCACGAAAACCCCCAAGCCCATCGTCAAAATGTGGAAGAAATCATTTCCTTTTTGGCGTCTGGTGCAATTCGTCCACGGATTGATCGAATCTTTCCGATGCACGACTTCATTAAGGCATTTGAGCTCTTCGAAGAGAATAAAGGTAGGGGCAACACAGTGGTTTGTTTCGAAGAAGAAAATTGGCACCCAAAGTCTAAACTTTAACAAAACCAACTAACCTACTGCGGGAGCTGTGATTTATTTGTTGTTGTGCGCAACCATAGTGTCGCTCAACCGCGGAGTCCCCTGCCTCGTGTTGTCAAAAATACGGAGACTAGAGCAACTAGAGTTTTTCCTTGAACAACCCACGTGCATATCGTTCCATTAAAAACGACAAACAACATACACATAAAGCCATGATACTTTGCCAAGGAGCCTTGCTGAGGTTAATGGTAATCTCGTAGACGCGGCTGACAATATATCGCAAGATTGAAGAACCGGACAACAACATTTCAACCGTTATCTTTCGTCTCATTTAAAACGATGCTGGGCCTGAAAGGGAAAAGCAGGTCATCCTTGAAACGGTACACACAATACATACCATCGCCCAGTTTACGTGGCTTGAAATGGCATACACAGTATCATCGCCCACAGTTTGCGTAGCTTGACCCGATCGCTGATTTATAGATATCTCTCGTCAAGGACGGACGAAGACGTTCACTTGGGCGAACACGACGATGCGAGATTGAGCAGCTCCTTGACAAAGCAGTTCCGAGATGACCTCAAAGCAATCCCTACAACAATCACGATGACGAGAAAATGATGCACGAAACGCAATACGAAGCTGAGTGTGAGATAGAAAGGATGCAGGCCCAGGGGGTGTCGGGTAGCGAGAGGCTGAATGCTTACTATGATCAGTAACGTGGTGGTTTGTTCGTCGGACGAAGCAAGTGGGAGTTCAAATAGCACGAAGCGGCTTTCATATTCTTTGATATCAGTAGGAAAGGCATATCTTTTGACTCTATCCCCCAATATGGTTGCTCCTTCAGAGGCCCGGAGAAGAATTGTATGACAAACATGTACATGGCCTATCAAATCTATCAGACAGTTGCCTAGGCAAGATTAGCTCTTGGATATTTGCTAGCCCACGGCAGAACATAATTGAATCTAGCTAGGAAGAAACTACCATGGCTTCCGGCATGAATTTGCCAGCGGCAATAGCAATTGAACTCCTAGCTCTCATCGTTTGATTTGGCATGCTGCAGGTGTAGTTAATAAATCGCCGATCTACGTGATCAAAGCAAACCAGCGGCCTGCCATGGTACGAGCAGTTACCGCGACAGGTAGCCTGGGCACGCACCAACCTCCAGGAATACGCACCCGCCAACATAAACGGGAGACACTCGCAGTACCC
>JAVCKV010049893.1:0-23024 GCA_032274145.1 Herpochondria borealis | reverse complement strand
CCGAACATTCCGGCAATGCCGTGTGTGGCAACAACGTCCACTGGGTCATCAAGTTTCGCCTTGTGTAGTAACAGATCACCACTGATAGTGGCTATCAGTCCGCCCAGGCCGCCGATGACGATTGCCTCTGTTGTTGACATGATATTGACGGCGGCTGTGCAGGCCACTAGGCCACCAATGGTGCCGTTACAGATTCGAGCCGGGTTGAATTTGCCACCATCCAGCCATGCTCCCAGTATCATTCCAGCCAGAGATCCGAAGGCTGCAGCTGTCATGGTATTTAGTAGAACACGTGTCAACAGAGGATCGGACGGAGACAGGCTGCCACCGTTAAAACCAAACCAGCAAAACAGTAATATCAATACGCCTGTTAAGGCGAGGACTGAGTTGTGGGCTGGCAACGGCTGCGCGTTACCGTTTTTATCAAACCTGCCGGTTCTTGGTCCCAGTAATATGATGCCTGTCAGGCCTGCCCAGGCGCCAACGCCATGAACAACGGTAGCGCCGGCAAAGTCGACAAAACCCAGGTCTGCAAGCCAGGCCGTCGTCCCTGAGTTGAACATGTCGCCCCACACGAGGCGTCCGACGATAGGGTATATGAAGCCGGAAATAACAAAGGTGAGTGCAAGATAGGCGCGAAAGGTTATCCGTTCTGCCACGGCACCGGAAATGATGCTGGCGGCTGTTGCGCAGAATGCCAGTTGGTATAAAAATTCTAGCGGGCTGGGTGTGTTGCCAACTGCCTGGCTGGCGTCGGTGAGTGGTGCGCCTACGCCAAACATCAGGAAAAAACCAAAGCCCATGTAACACACCCATGAAACGGTGAGGTCACTGGCATTTTTCTGCGCCACATTCACAGAGTTTTTTGCTCTGACCCGGCCACCTTCAAGCAGCAAGAAGCCGGCTTGCATAAATAGCACTAGGAAAGTGGCGAAAATTAGCCACAGTGTGTCTATGGTGTCGATCATCTGATGGAATCGTTCTGCATTTTTGTGATGTCGGCATGTGATTCAGCAACTGGAATCGAAGCGATATTGAGGGACTTTTTCTTTCTTTATGTTGCTTTGATGGTTTGAGGAGAAATTGTAATGTTTTCAGTGTGTAGAACTTTACTAGTCGGCGTAAATTGGAATGATATTACTGTGCAGGAGCATCGCGTAAAATTTTAGTGGCAGGAGTTATTTTGGGGAGGCTCATTCCAGATAGGGGGGGCATGATCGGCGCCATTTAACTTGTCGTTTATCATGTTTATTTACTACTAGGTTACTGCTTTTTGAGTTGCTGAAAAATTTCTTGATGCGAACAAGGATGCAGGGCACAGAAAAATGGGTAGGTCCACAAGGAATGCGCCCAATAATAGGGCGGGTACTGAGCTGCAGGGAGGCTGCGGCGGCTAGGTCCCCGCGACACAGTATTACTGCTAACACGGCGGTTGGCAGGGTGGGCTTCGTTTATTCATAAGCTGCGCTTCTGGATGCTCGAGAAGAGTCGGTGTATGAAAAGGCGAATGATTAATTGACCCTGCTGTCGGAAATGTTAGGCCGCTAACATTGAATTACCTGACCGCTGTAGTCAGCGACCTTGCGTACTACTGTGTTGTCACCGATCAGCGTTTCGGGGTCGGTTACCCTGTGTTCCATGGCAGCACGAAAACCGAATTTCTCGAAGAACTTTTTGTACATGTCGCCGCCGTAACTGCCGGTCGCATATATTGCACCGGTTAATTCGTCATATTCAATTTCAATGGCCGCAAGCGGTTGCGAAGCGGGGCCAGCCAGTACTCGGGCACCATCACGTGGATCGTAGACGCTTCTTTCCGAACAACAGGATATCACTTGAGTTCGCTCTTCACTTTTTCCTTCGAGGTTAAAGAAGGCCGTTTTTTCGTGACGGTAGTTTATGAATGAAATTTCCCGTGCCGGATGACTCATCTTGTGAGTGCATATTGCTGAATAGGCGACTATAGAGTTATTGGGTCCAACACCACCTTGCCAAAGGTAGCTATTACCCTCTTTGTCATTGAGGTTTGTCGGTTTCGTTACTTGTGTTTTACCAAGATCGATCAGGAAGCAAGGTGTGGTTACAAACGGATAAAAAAACAGGTAGGGTTCACCTGTTAGTAAAGACTCAGACGTGAGTGGTTGCTTGTTTTCACCGAGAAGGCGGGACTTGTTATATTCCACTCTTTCGCTGGCAGCACGCGCGATTGGTATGTTGCCAGTGGCGGCGGCGCTTGCCACCATAGAGCCACAGATTCGGTTAAAGTCTCTTCGATTCATTATTCCCCCTCTTGCAAGTGCTGTTTATATTCCTTAGCTGGTCTTTGGCATTGACTCGTCGATTAACTGTACCCAGTGAACAACTGGTGTATCGCCCGCCGCTGATTGCAAATGCAGCAGGCAACCAATGTTTGCTGTGGCAATTTTCGCGGGCTTGTTTTTAAGTAGTGTTGATATTTTACGAGTCAACAATTTTTGAGACAAACTTTTCTGAGTAATTGAGTAGGTGCCTGCAGAGCCGCAGCAAAAGTGCGCGTCTTTAACCGGTACCAAGTTAAAGCCAAGACGCTGTAGCAACGCTTCGGTTGTGCCGGTTAGCTTTTGGCCGTGTTGCAGAGTACAGGGCGGGTGGAAGGCGAGTGACTCTGTTTGGTTAGATTTGAGGCTACTAATTTCTGGATTGCTTGTCTCTTCGTCTGCAATTACTTCACTGATATCTTTACAGAGTTCGGTGATTTTTTTTGCCTTGTCTGCGTAATCGGGATCATCTTTTAAGAGGTCTTGATAGTCTTTGACAAATACACCGCAGCCGCTTGCAGTCATCACAATGGCTTCTGCTCCGGCTTCAATTTCAGGCCACCACGCATCGATATTCGCTTTGGCGAAGTCTTGCCCTTCCTCCTGGGCATTAAGATGAAAACTCACTGCGCCACAGCAGCCAGCTTTGGGTGCTTTGATCAGGCTTATTTTTAAGCGGTCAAGTACACGTGCAGCTGATGCGTTAATAGCAGGAGCCATGGAGGGTTGCACACATCCATCTAACACTAGCATGCGACGTTGATGCGTTGCTACGGGCCATTCCCCGGCTGACTGGCGCGGAGGTATATGGCTGCTGAGTGTTTTAGGCAGGATTCCTGAAAACACCTGTCCCAGTTTAACTAATGGACCAATTCTATTGCTATAGGGTAAAAAAGTTCGCATCGTTTTACGCAACGTACGCTGGGCCAAACTTCGGGGGACAGTTTCTTCAACAATAGCGCGACCCGCATCGACCAGGTGTCCGTACTCAACACCGCTTGGGCAAGTGGTCTCGCAGTTGCGGCAAGTGAGGCACCGGTCCAGGTGAAGCTGGGTGTTTTTAGTGGGCTCTACACCTTCCAGTACTTGTTTTATCTGATAAATTCGGCCGCGTGGACTGTCTAGTTCGTTGCCCAGTAGTTCATAAGTCGGGCAGGTCGCCAAGCAAAACCCGCAATGCACACACTTGCGTAGAATATTCTCGGCCTTTGCGCCCAGTTCGGTGGCTTTGTATTTTTCTAGAAGTGAGGTTTGCATGGTGTGCTCTAGGTCGGTTGCATCGGTGCCGATTGATATTGACTGGTTAAGTGGTTCAGCTATAGATCGGAATACATACGTTGCGGATTAAACAGTCCTTGCGGATCAAATTCATGTTTAATTTTTTTATGCAATTGCATGATAGCCGGTTGTGGTGGATGAAACACACCGACGTCTTTCTTCATCGCATCATTGGCTTTGAATAGTTGTGCATGGCCGCCGGCATTTTCTGTGACTGATCTGATCGTGTGTGCTTCTTCGTTGCTAAACAGCCAGCGTTGCATGCCGGCCCAGTCATATAGGCAATCACCAGCAACGTTCAGCTCTGGTGTGAGAGGCGGTACGCTGATGCGCCACAAAGGCATTGAGTTGTTAAAAAAGTCTAACTGGTGTTCGCGCAGCTGTGACCAGAAACTGTTATCAGGTGATAGTTCACCCCCCAGGGTTTTAGCTGTTGCCGTAACAGCGCTTTGTGCTCCTGAGAGTCTTGTCATCATTTTGCCATTTAGATAGGCAGATGCGGTGACCGGTATAGAATTGCCTGCAAGTGCCTGCATTTTTTCAATGGCGGTTGAAACATCTGTCTGATGTACCAGGGTGAGTTCATGTTCAGGGAGTGGAAGCACCTTAAGAGAGGTGTCAAGCAGTACGCCTAATGTACCCATTGCACCGGTCATTAGCCTGGTGACATCGTATCCCGCCACATTTTTCATGACTTCGCCGCCAAAGCGTAGCATTTGAGCTTTGCCGTTGATGATTCTGCAGCCTAGAACATAGTCTCTGATCGCCCCTTTGTAAGGACGTGCGGGTCCCGACAGTCCACAGGCGGTGGTGCCTCCTAGTGTTGCATGTGCAGTAAATGCCGGTGGTTCAAAGGGCAGCATTTGTCCGTTTTCTGCCAGTACTCTGTTAAGCGATTCAAGTGTGGTGCCACTGCGGGCGGTGACCACTAACTCAGTGGGTTCATAGCTGACGATGCCGATGTGACTTGATGTATCAAGCTCGGCTCCGGTGGACGGCATTCCGTAAAAGGATTTACTGCCGCCACCCCGTATATTCAGCGGTTGGTTGTCTGCACTTGCCTGGGCTACACGTGTCTGCAAATCGGTGGTTAGATCTTTGTCTTCGATAACGTGCATTTTAAAATCGCTCGAGTTCCGGGTGTGGTACTTCACCATGGTGTACGTGCAAGGCACCGAATTCAGCACAGCGGTTAAGAGTGGGTATTGCCTTGCCAGGGTTGAGTAGGGCGTCTGGATCAAAGGCGTTTTTCAATGCATGGAACTGGGTGATTTCATCGCTACCGAATTGTACGCACATCTGGTTGATCTTCTCCATGCCCACGCCATGCTCACCGGTGATGGTGCCGCCAACTTCAACGCATAACTCAAGGATTTTGCCGCCAAGTTCTTCGGTGCGTTGCAACTCACCTTCTATGTTTGCATCAAACAGTATCAGTGGGTGCAAATTGCCATCACCGGCGTGGAACACATTGGCAATACGAAGTTTGTAGTCGTTAGACCATTCATTCATTTTTTGCAGTACGGTAGATAAATGTCGTCGTGGAATGGTGCCGTCAATGCAGTAGTAGTCGGGAGACAATCTGCCGACAGCAGGAAAAGCAGACTTTCGCCCTTTCCATAGCAGCATGCGTTCTGTTTCATCGCGGGCGACATGAAGCGTGGTCACGTGGTTTTGGCGAATAATGGCTTCGACTTTTTCTATTTGGTCGACAACCTCTTCTTCGGTGCCGTCGAGTTCACAAAGAAACAGTGCTTGTGCATCTGTGGGGTAGCCGCATTTGGCAAAAGCCTCTGCGGCGATGATGGCAGGGTTGTCCATCATTTCGAGCCCTGCCGGGATAATTCCGTTGCCTATTATTGCAGCGACGGCATCACCGGCATTATCGACGCTGTCAAAGGCGGCCATCAGTAGTTTGGTTGCAGCGGGTTTTGGCAACAGCTTGACGGTGATCTCGACAGTAACAGCAAGCATGCCCTCTGATCCATGCAGAACGCCCAGTAGATCGTAACCGGGCACGTCAGGCGCGGTACTGCCAAACGTAACTAAATCGCCGTCGATGGTGATTGCTTTGACTTGTAAGACGTTGTGCACCGTCAGGCCGTATTTCAGACAATGCACACCGCCGGAATTTTCTGCCACGTTTCCGCCGATAGAGCAGGCAATTTGCGATGAAGGATCTGGTGCGTAGTATAAGTTGTAGTCAGACGCTGCTTCTGAAATTGCCAGGTTGCGGACTCCAGGTTGCACTACTGCAGTGCGGGCGTTTTGATCTATGTTGACAATACTATTAAATTTGGCCATGCCCAGCACGATGCCGTCTGCCAGTGGCAGCGCACCACCGGATAGTCCGGTACCGGCGCCCCTTGCGACCACAGGTACTTTGAGCCGGTTGCACGTTTTCAAGATTGATTGAACTTGCTCAACGGTATCTGGCAAAACCACGATCGGTGGTTTTTGCTGATATACCGCTAAGCCATCGGACTCATAGGGCAGCAGTTCTTCATCTTCTGTGAGTACAGATTCGTTCGGCAGAATCGCTAAAAACTCATTGATCAGAGTAGTCCGGATGGACTCTGACATGGGTTGTTGGGGTTCACTGAAGAGGGCCTGAGACATAGAGGGTGCTCGTCGGAAAAGGGTGAATCTGCTCGTCACTATATAAGATTATATACTTGTTGTTTCTTTTATGAATCATTCATTTGTAGAACAGAAATGATGTTGCTTAAGCCTCCCTCGAATGTGATGTGAATCACAAGCGTGAACTGTGAAGTTGAATAAACTCTGTCGATAGTGAGTAGTAAATCTGTGTCGCTATTCAAGTCACAAAAGCACAGTGTTAACAGGGGATCACATGTACGCCGTAAAAAATAAATACTACAAACATTCGAAGCTCGACGAACAACGTTTTCGTAATATCCTTGAGCTCTACGCGATGGATCTAACTGCAGTGCAAGTGGCTAATCAAACCGGGGTGAATGTTCGGTCGGTCAATTCCATTTTCTTAAAGCTGCGTGACCGCATAGCGCAATGGAGCGAATCAAACGCCTCTGGCACACCGGGCCTGAATGCAGGTGGTGGTGAGGTCACGACCGATGTTGCTGTGTCAGGCTACCTTGAGAGCGAGAGCGATGGTGTGGTTGGTGTGCGCATCTTTATCCACGATGAACTCATCTATTGTTCCCTGTTAAGTGCAAGGCCTGAATCCAGTCGCGATTCTGATTCTAATGGTTCAACAGCATTGTGGCGTGAATACCCGATTGGTATCGATGTACGGCGTGATATGCGATTGAAAATTAAGAGTGAAACTTTCCAGAAAGCCTACCGCACAAAAGACCTCGAGCGCATTGAAGCATTTGGTAGTTTTCTAAGGCTACGTCTGGGTAAGTTCAAGGGTTTGCGCCGAGAAAAATTTTACTGCCATCTCAAAGAAAGTGAATACCGATACAATCATCGTTCGCAAGAATTGTATCCGCTGTTGTTGGGTATGCTTGGCGAAACCCCTATAGAGTAAGGCGTTGCCTTGGGACTACTGTCTGGCCTGAACTTTTAAGCGGTGACTGAAGAAATTGTCACCGCGCCGGGTATTAATTATTAAGGTGCGAGACGGTCGATCTGCCATTGCTGATCACCGCTGGCGCTATAACGAAAGCGATCATGCGATCGGCTTGGGCGGCCCTGCCAAAATTCAAAAGCAGTGGGTATTAGTCGGTATCCGCCCCAGCTTTCCGGTCTTTGGAGTTGATCTGCTGATTGCTCAGCGGACAATTTTTGTTTGCGATCAGACAGCCATTGCTGATTTGGGATGACTTGCGATTGTGGTGAGACCACAGCGCTATATTTGCTGCCATCGGGGCGTGAATTAAAGTAGTCGCTTGATTGCTTTGGTGTCAGTTTCTTAACCGTGCCCTCCAGCCTTACCTGTCTTTCTAATTCTCGCCAGTACAACAGTAATGCTGCATTCGGATTTTCTGAAAGTTCATTGCCTTTGCGGCTGTCGTAACCCGTATACCAGTAAAAGCCATCCGCGCCATAATTCTTGAGTAAAACTATCCGAGCCGACGGTATGCCGCTTTTAGTTGCTGTGGCTAAGGTCATCGCGGTTGCATCGATGAGTTGGCTGTTACGCGCTGTTTGCATCCAGTCATTAAACAGTTGCAGTGGGTCGTTTGGTAGATCGGCCCGATGCAACTCGCCTTGCTGGTAGTCTGTGCGGTCTGCGTGTAAGTCACCTGGAGGCGGAGATTGATCGGAAGAGTTGTCTTTTGTCATGATCTGAGCTCGCTGGAAATTACGGTGCTTTGGGGTTGATGCTTTGGTTTGATCCGGGGCGATATGTCAAGGCGCGGCGGTTGTTGTATGATACAGGATTAATAAGAAATCGGGAGTCAGCATGCCTTCATTTGATGTGGTATCTGAAATAGACGAGCACGAACTTGCCAACGCAATTGATCAAGCAAATCGGGAAATATCTAATCGTTTCGACTTCAAAGGGTCTGATGCCAAAATAGAACTTTCAGATTCGGTCATGACGCTTATCGCTGACAGTGATTTTCAGGTGCAGCAGATGCAGCCCATGATTCTGCAAAAAATGACCAAGCGCGGGATTGATATTTCTTGCCTGGACCAAGGTGAAATCCAGACCAGCGGCCAAAAAGCGAAGCAGACGATCTCGGTTCGTCAGGGCATTGATAAAGAGACAGCCTCTAAGGTTGTAAAGGCAATTAAAGCCTCAAAGGCGAAAGTCCAGGCGGCGATTCAGGGCGAGCAGGTACGGGTCACCGGTAAAAAGCGAGACGACTTGCAAGAAGCCATTGCACTGCTGAAGCAAGCCGAGTTAGAACTGCCTTTACAGTACACAAATTTTAGGGACTGACTTGTTTCGCAGCTACCTGCGTAGCAAGCTTAGTTGTGTGGTTTATAAATGTCGTAGCGCGTATTCGGCGATTTAATACTGCCGACTGGATTTAAACCTGCCAGTGGAGGGGCTTTGGCAGGCCGTTTAACCACCACCCGCTGTGTCGCTGTTGTAAGCGCTGCTTCAAGCAAAGCGTGTTCTTCAGCAAGACTGTTCGCTTGTCGTTGTAGGGCATTGCTTTCAGCTGGTAGAAGGTTTTGCAGGGTTTGCATGCCTTTTTTTGCGGCAGCGCTTTTCCCTGTGTGCGGGTACATGGGGTCAAGGTAGACGGTGTTCGGTTTAGTGCTGTCGGGCCAATGATCCGCAAGGTGCTGGCTGTCCAACTGATGCAGTTGCATGCGTTGTGCGATTGGTGCAACCAGCGGGTCGCTCAAGGCTCGTGTTATGCCATCGTGCAGTAATGTGAAAACCACTATTGAGCGTTCAAATAAAACCACGTTGCAGCCCAGGGTTGCAAACACGAACGCATCTTGACCTAGGCCGCCAGTGGCATCGCAGACCAGTTGTGGGGTATTTGGCTTTGCGTTGACTGCACGCGCCAGTGGTTGCCCGAATCCACCACCAAATTGTCGCCGATGTTGGTTTTTGCCGGCGCAGAAATCAATGCAAATATCGACCGGACTGGCGCTGCTTTGATCTTTGAGGGTGAGCTTTTCATCGCGCCAGTAAAGGTAGAAGTCAACGCTTGCCAGCTGGGCTCGTGTGGCGATCGGCAGGCCAGTGGTGGCTGCTAGTCGGTCATTGCGTGCCTGAGAAGCGGGTATTTCAGTGGTGCCGTTGATGGCTATCGCAGATAAATAGACTGTCGCAGAGTTCACGACGGGCCGCGACAGGTTAAGCTTGAATCCGGCACGAGTGGATAACTCTTGTTATGCTGAAAGTTTATTGTACAACAGCATCGAGTGGTAAAACCTCTTGTCACAATTAAACCCTGTAGATTCAGGCAAGCGCCGTTTGTTCTTGCGTGTGCTGGTTAAAATAATGCTTTGCGTGTCTTTAGTGATTGGTGGTTGGGTGATGTTTACGCCATTGTTTAAAAACAAAGAACCCGTGAATGCCAAGGTGGTGGAGACTGTTTTTGATGTGAGCGGGATGAATCCTGGTGAGGTCGAACTGGTCGAATGGTTTGGCAAGCCGCTTATTATTGCTCGCCGCGATTCGTCACAAGAGCAAGCGCTGGCCACTGCCGATTCTGCGGCCCTGCAAGATCCTGGTAGCGAAAAATCGGTACAGCATCAAGCACTGAAAAATCCTTTGCGCTCATCAACGCCGGGCTGGTTTGTGTCGCTGGGTCTCGGGACTGGCAGTGGATGCGCATTGAAATATGTTCCTGCGCTGATACCTGACGGAGACAGTGGCCGCTTGTTGGGTGGATTTATTGATCGTTGCGATAACAGCCGCTACGACCTGGCAGGTAGAGTGCTGGTGAAGCAGTCGTCACGTAAAAACACCCGTATTCCAATATGGCGATTTGAGGCTGGTAAGGTCATTGTAAGTACCGGGAATCTTAACTGACGAATTCAATTGCCGCTTGATCCTGCGCGCAAACACACTAGTAGTGCGGTGGCGGTGTCTCTTCAGAAGCAGGTGCAATCGGTGAGTTGTGCGCCTGCAGCTGCTGTTGGTAGTCAGCAACCTTGCGGCTGAGTACATCTATCGTGTTCTCGTGGCGAATGACCACCTGATTGAGTTGCTCGATGATCACTTCGAGATCCATTATTTTTAATTCAACCGATTCTATTCTGGAATCCACAGGCATCTCCGCAAGCGCATAAAAAATCATCTATTGTGCACCAGAAGATGTTTATCTGCGCAGCTGTCTTTGCGCAGTCAGGCTAGGCTGGTTCAGGTATTTCCAGTGAACCGTGAATTCGCTCTAGCATTTTGCCGCCGCCACGAGCGGCCGTTGAAAGTGGGCGGTTGACGATTTCTACAGGCAGATCGGCTGCTTCCATCACCAGTTGATCAATCTGCGCCAGCTGCACGCCACCGCCAGTGAGTGTCATACCGGAGTCTTTTAAGTGTTCCCGAAAGTGCGAGGGCAGTGCGTGAACTGCGGTGCGTATGGCGGCGGCGGCCCGGGTTAGGGTGGGTTGCAGAATTTCACAAGCGTTTTCTGTGCTCAGCGTTAGCTGGGTGTCGAAGTTTTCATTAATTGCCAGGCCTTGAACTTGACAGGAGGTGCGCAAGCGATGGCTGTAAGTGGCGGAGATTGCACTACCGACACGGTGCTTCGTCTCTTGGGCGGTAAGGTCTGAGACATGTATTCCAAAGTGCTCACGGATTCCGGCAGTGAGTGTTTCAGTGAGTAGATCACCACCGCAGGGGATGCTGGCTGATGCGACAATTTCGTTGTTAGCATAGGCGTATAGTCGCGCACCACGGGCGCCGAAATCGATTAACACAGAGGGCTCGGGGCGATCAATGGGCAGGCCAACGCCCAGGGCAGTGGCGATACCGTTGTCGACCACGTGAACACGCGATACACCTGAAGTGAAGCAGGCGTGGCGTAGTTGATCTGCTTGTAGTTCAGTGAAGTCACTTGGCAGTGCCAGCAACACGATTGGCGCCTTGCTGATCAGGCCTTCGTGTTTGGCTTGTCGAAGAAAGTAACTCAGCATTCTCGGGTGATGGCCAACATTATTGAGGCAGTCAGACTGCAGCGGACTGATCAGTCGTTTGCCAGAGGCTGGGCCCTCGAAGAGGTCGGCGGCCACGATCCCGTATCGATTGACGGCCAGTGCACCAGAATGTTGGTGATCCATATCCAGCAGGCCGATCGACGGTTCATCCAGAAGCAATCCATCAGTTTCACTGAACATGCGTGTGTGATAGCCGCCCGGATCAATGGCAATGCGGCTAGGTGAGGGGGCTCGTCGTCGTTTTAGCATCAATTTCATGACCTGAAAGAAGCTGTTGGTTGTGATGGAGAAGTATAGACGGGCGTCATTTGTTCGCCACTTGAAGTTACAAATTCAGGTGTAAATTATTCAAGCCGGAAAATCCAACAGCCGCAAGCGACCCCCAAGGAGAGCGGTTTGTGTTAACTTAAGCTTTTTGAAAACAGAGAATCTGCTCATGGCTGTGGATGCGAAAACGGTGGCTGATGTGGCGCACCTTGCACGGCTGCAAATCGACGAAAAGCTGGTTGCCGAATACGCGACTGAAATGTCCAAAGTGTTGGCTCTTGCCGAGACAATGGACGAGGTTGATACCGAAAACGTAGAGCCCATGGCGCACCCGACACACGCTGTTCAACGGCTCCGTGAAGATAAGGTCACCGAGACCGACAGACGCGAGAATTTTCAGGCGATAGCGCCCGCGGTGGAAGGTGGTCACTATCTGGTACCGCAGGTCATCGACTAGCCACACCTTCTGGACGTATTAGTTGTTCGGTGCCGGGTAACTGCACCTTTGAATACGCACAATTTCTATAACGCGATATCAGTGCATTCCATTGTTACATCGCAAAGATAACCAGACTCATGCATAAACAAACTATAGCCGCCATTAGGCAAAGCCTCGCCAAGGGTGAGTACAGTAGCGTAGAGCTTTGCAAGCATTTGCTAGAGCGCATCGCATCATCGTCGCAGATCAATGCGTTTATCGATGTTAATCCAGAGCTTGCTCTTGCCGCTGCAGCGGTCGCTGATGAGCAGCGCTCGGCGGGTGCTGACCACCCGTTGCTGGGTGTACCCATGGCGCATAAGGATATTTTTTGTACTAACGGTGTCAGAACTTCTTGCGGTTCCCGGATGCTTGAAAACTTTGTTCCGCCATACGATGCCACTGTTGTCGAGAAGCTTGCTGCAGCCGGTATGGTTTGCTTGGGCAAAACCAATATGGATGAATTTGCGATGGGATCATCCAGTGAGAATAGCTACTTTGGCCCGGTGGCAAATCCATGGGATACCACCCGCGTACCCGGTGGATCTTCTGGTGGCAGTGCTGCGGCAGTTGCTGCGCGTCTGGTGCCAGCGACGACCGGCACCGATACCGGTGGTTCGATCCGCCAGCCAGCGGCTTTTTGTGGTATCACCGGTATCAAGCCTACCTATGGACGTGTTTCCCGGTACGGCATGATTGCCTTTGCATCAAGCCTGGATCAGGGCGGCGTATTTGCAACCACTGCAGAAGACTGCGCGTTAATGTTGCAGGAAATGGCAGGCTTTGATGAGCGTGATTCAACCAGTATTGACCAACCGGTTGATGACTACAGCACTGGAATTAACGACTCAATCAAAGGTTTGAAGATCGGCTTGCCGAAACAGTATTTCGGCAGTGACCTTGCGGCACCGATTGCAGACAATTTGCAACTGGCGATTGCAGAGCTTGAAAAGCTGGGGGCGGAGTTTGTAGAGATTGAACTTAAAAATCAGCATCTTTCAGTGCCGGCCTACTATGTCGTGGCACCGGCAGAATGTTCTTCGAATTTGTCACGCTTTGATGGCGTCCGTTACGGTTACCGATGTGAAGATCCGTCAGATCTTGAAGACTTGTACAAGCGATCAAGAGGCGAGGGCTTCGGGCGTGAAGTGAAGCGCCGAATATTGATTGGGACTTATGTGTTATCCGCCGGCTACTATGATGCGTATTACATTAAGGCACAGAAGATTCGTAATCTGATCTCGCAGGATTTCAGCAATGCGTTTTCTGAAGTCGATATGATTCTCGGGCCAACCACTCCAACCCCTGCCTTTAAGCTGGGTGAAAAGTCAGATGATCCAGTGGCAATGTATCTGAATGATATTTTCACGATTCCTGCAAACCTTGCCGGCTTACCTGGCATTTCAGTGCCGTGTGGCCTGATAGATGATATGCCGGTCGGGATGCAGTTGGTCGGGAATTACTTTAAAGAAGCACAGCTTCTAAACGTTGCTCACCAGTTTCAGCAGGCAACTGACTGGCACACCAAAATGCCGGCGTCGATTACTTAAAATTTAAGAGTCGATAGCGAGCAGTTTCATCACTGCCCAGATAACTAATTGAACAAGCCCGCTTAATAGTCAGCGGCGCGGAGTAACATCATGCAATGGGAAACAGTCATTGGTCTTGAGATTCACGCACAACTTGCGACCAAAAGTAAAATATTCTCGGCAAGCTCAACCGAATTTGGTGCCGAACCAAACACGCAGGCGAATGCCGTAGATCTAGGCATGCCCGGTGTGCTGCCGGTGCTCAATCGCGAAGCGGTTAATATGGCGATCAAATTCGCCTTGGCGACAAACGCTGAAATCGGCAAGCGAAGTGTGTTTGCCCGTAAGAATTATTTCTACCCTGACTTACCAAAGGGCTATCAGATATCACAGATGGCACTACCCATTGTTGGTACTGGCAGTATTGAAGTCACACTTGACGATGGCGCGGTAAAAACAGTGGGTTTGACGCGTGCGCATCTTGAAGAAGATGCTGGCAAGTCAGTGCACGATGCTTATCAAGGAATGACCGGTGTAGATCTAAACCGGGCTGGAACGCCTTTGCTTGAAATTGTGTCAGAACCTGACATGCGCAGCGCTAAAGAGGCGGTAGCCTATGCGCGTAAAATACATTCACTGGTGCGTTACATTGACATTTGCGATGGCAATATGCAGGAAGGCTCATTCAGGTGTGATGCAAACGTTTCTGTGCGACCTGTGGGTGAGGATAAGCTGGGGACCCGCGCCGAGATAAAAAATGTTAACTCGTTTCGTTTTCTTGAGCGCGCGATCGATTTTGAGGTTGAGCGGCAGATTGATCTGCTGGAGGGTGGTGGCAAGGTGGTTCAGGAAACCCGCTTATACGATGCTGACAAAGATGAAACACGTTCTATGCGCAGTAAGGAAGAAGCCAACGACTATCGTTATTTCCCTGATCCGGATTTGTTGCCTGTTGAAGTCGATGACACTTTAATTGAGCAGCTACGTCTGACACTGCCAGAACTGCCAGAGGCAAGATGCGCACGGTTTATCAGTGAACACAAACTCTCGGATTACGATGCTTCGGTACTGACTGCAGATAAGGCCACCGCCGATTTTTTTGAAACCGTTTTAAGCGACAGTGGATCAACGGCTAAATTGGCTAGTACCTGGATCACCGGTGAGCTTTTTTCACGGTTAAATAAAGACAGCCTTGAACTAACCGAATCACCGGTGCAAACTGATCGCTTCAGCGGTTTACTGAGCCGAATTCACGACAACACCATTTCTGGAAAAATAGGTAAAAATATTCTTGATCAAATGTGGGCTAGTGAAGACACTGCGGATGAGATTATTGAAAGAGAAGGTTTACGGCAAATATCTGATTCATCAGAGATCGAAAAAATGATTGATGATGTGATCGCTGCGAACCCTGATCAGCTGGCTCAGTACCGCAGTGGTAAAGATAAGCTATTGGCTTACTTTGTCGGGCAGGTGATGAAAGCATCGCGCGGTAAAGCTAACCCAGGCCAGCTTAATGAGTTGCTGCGTGAGAAATTAAAAGCGTAGTTCTTGCATTTGAATTGCACAAAATAGGGATGACCTACTTTCCTCTGTTAGCTCGCTTGTCTTGTGGATGGTATCCATAAGGCGTCAAAGCGCTTGAGGGAAAGCAGGTCGCTGTATAGGCTCTATTCACTCACTTCACGGCGGGCTTCCATGAGATCGCGAACAATAACCCGCGGTACACCTAGCGCCCGAAGTGCGGTGGAGACCACATTGTTAATTGAGTCTTGCAGTTGAAATACACGCTTGCCATCCTTTTCGGTATAAGCGGGTTGGTGCGCGTCAATCAAAGCGATAGAAGCACCGCCCAATGTTGTTTTAAGGTAGTCGACTGAAGGCTGAACATTTTCGACATAGAACTCAAAGCGACTCCGTAACGCTTCTGCATGATCATCGGCGCGACCGCGCTTGCCAGCGCGCGCACTCATCTCGGCTTTGCTGATCGACAAATGCAATACTTTCAGTACCGGGACGTTGACGCTTCTTAAGTAACCCAACAGGTGTTCTGCGGCGATTTCTGTTCTGGGATAACCATCCAAAATGAATGGGCTTTCGTAGCCTGCAGTGCCGTCGGCAGTGGTTGACTGCAAGATTACATCAATAGCTGCGGCAATCAGATCCTGGGTCCATCGATTAGGGATCAGTAGCCCGCGTGCGGTACAAAACTCTAACCATTCAAGCTGGCTGGCATCAGCATTTTCAGCGTCCTTTGGGCGACCAAAGTAAGCTTGCAGTTCAGGCAGGTAGCGGCGAACTTTTTCTGACAACTCGTCGCTGGTGTCGATGCTGTCAAACATGCTAATTCGCTGAGATAGCGAGTATTTGTCAGCCAGAAGCGTGGCGAAGCTTTCGTCTTCTTTAGCTCGGTCGATGGTGTTCCTTAGAATCAAGCCCATCGATAAGTGGCGCTCGGGATCAATAGACAGCATTTCGCAGAGTGCGTTCGCGACTTCGCCTTTTCCGCAGCTCGACGGTCCCGTTAGTATCACCACGCCAGGCCCGTTAAGCGCGATTTTCTCGACCCGAACTATAGAGGGTGGTAAGTAAGAAGTTTGGTTCATGGGTCAGTTCAGTCAGGTTCAGGAGGGGAATGTAGTCATCTATAAGGATACGGAAGAAACGTGCCGCAGTTCACCTTTGGGGTAAAATGGTTTCCCTGCATCCGGCAGCGAGTATAACGCCTGATAGGGCATCACCGGTCGACATTTCCTGCGTCAATTCAGTAATGATTGAGGGCGACGAATTATTGATTTGGGTACGAGTATTACAATTCGTTAGCACTGTGATCAGTATTTGGTACACTGCCAATTCGTATTTCTCGGAATATAAACGTGTCGCAAACCCGTTTTGTCTGTCTGTTGTCTTTGTTACTCGCGCCAGCTTTGGGCTTCTCTGCCAGCCCGCTGCCCTCTGAACGGGGGTTGCAAAGTAGTGCGATCGATGTGACCTCGGCACCGCTTTATGCATCGATATACTTTGATCGCCAATCGATCGGAATCGCAGAATCCAAGTTTAGGGTGCCTGTTATCACCGCTGCTGTGGGTTGGTGGGGGTGGCAGGGTATTGGGTTGGAGCTTGAATTAGGTAAAAGCGTTGGTGATGATTCACTGAATAATTTTGATCTGGAGGTTTATTCATTTTCGTCGTTGAACCTCAGGTTAGAGTCGCCGCCAATTGAGCGGATTGCGGCCTACGCGGTGTTTGGGCTGTCGCGCACCAATATTGATTCAGGGTTCAGTGGCGCTGTGGTCAATAGCAAGAAAAATTCTTTCAGGGGTTTCCGAGGGGCGTTTGGATTGACGACCAAGGTCACGGATCAGTTGGTGGTAGACACGGCATTTACCCATCATGAATATGATGACGGCATCGGTATCAACAGTTTCAGGATTGGGCTGCGATTCGATTTTTCTCGTGGTGACAGATAGTGGTTTTTGCAATGGTAAAGAACAAACCTGCAGCCGGTGTGGCCGGTGGCATTTTTCTGGTGGCGTCGCTTTTTTTAACCGCCTGTGACAGCGACAACGACGCGCATGACTTGCAAAGCCGGGTCGAGGTTGCGGCTAATAACTACACTTCACTGCAGATGTCTGCGATCAATGACATTATCGAGATCGGTCAATCACAGCAACTCACCTTGAACGCGCTGACCGATAACGGTCCAGCGGGCACTTCAGTCAGGGACTCTGCGTTTTGGTCTGTGGATAACCCGAATATTGCAACTGTGGACCAAACTGGCGTCGTCACAGGCGTTGCCGACGGCGTGGCGAATGTCCGCGCCAGGTATGGTCCGTTGTTCGCCACACCCACTGCCGTGCAAGTGTCTTCTGCAGATTTAGTGGCAATACAAATTAGTGCGTCGGTAGAGTCGGTCAATGAGTGCGACTCGGTTCAGCTAACGGCCAATGGTATTTATAGCGATGGATTAGCCATGCGCAATCTGACCGATGATGTCTTGTGGCAGGCCGATGGGACGACCACGGTCGGGACATTTGAGGCTTCGGATCCATTGGGGTTTTTTAGGACAACGACTGCCGGACAATTATCGGTAACCGCTAGCAGAGGGGGTATTGTTGTCGATCCGTCATTTAGCTTGCCCGTGCTGGACAATCTGAGCACGATCACCATTCCTGAGCCTGCGGGCACACTGACGACATCTAACAACTTGCAACTCAGTGCGTCTGCAACCTATGACAACGGCACGATGGCCGATATTTCCAAAAATGCCAGTTGGTCCGTGAGTGACGCGTCTGTCGCAACCATTGGTAACTCGCTGGCATCGAAAGGTCTACTAAATGCAAGCCAGACAGGCAGCGTGACAGTCTCCGCTGTGTGCGGTGGAGCGTTGCCGGGAGTTGTAACGTTGTTATCAGGTGATCCTGCCGTAGTGGAAGAAGTAGTTTTTGGCCGAGATTCACCACACAATTTTAACTATACCGAGATAACAACCCTTCAGCTGAATGCCTATGTGAGACTTCAAACTCAAGAGAGGGTATTGATCACTGATGATTCGCGTTGGACATTCGTAGAGCGCGGTAACACCCTGAACACATTAAGCAACAGCAGTGAGTCCAAAGGCGAATTGATCATTCGGGGAACCGGGAAAATCGTGGTTAGAGTTGAGTACACTGGTGACGTCTACGATGACGAAGGGTTAAATCAACCGGATTTAGAAATTAACCCTTTCTAAGCGGAGAGCTAAAGTTATAGCCTTGTTATACAGGAGAAAAATCAAGGTCGAGCTAGACGTGGAAGGGGGTGAACACTCCGATCGAAAGCGCATGGCAGATAGTAAGTGTGCGAGGTAAAGCAACATTTCAGAAGCATGAACAAGATCCGCAAAGTGACGTCTGCTGCAATCCCTTAGTGTTCCAGATATTGGAAATTATGGTTGTTACAGCATCAATTGCAAAGACTGAATTATGCTGAGCCGCCGTTTTGTATCACTGACCAAAATTCTGTGTGCAAGCGCGACACTAAATGATAGTGCGGGTGCTGGTGTGATGAGTTCGCCAATTCTGTGGCTTCAGAACGCTGTTGATGCTGCTGTCCTGTAATAAACTATTTCAGCCAATCGCCGATAGCCCTTGTCAGTTCTACAGGTGGTGAAGATCGGTCAGGTTATGTTCTAAGCTGCTAGAAAATAAAAGAATCTACGGCGAGGGGGCATGATGCGCAGAATTCTAGCGCTTGCGTGCGCTGTGTTACTTCCAGCGTGTGCGCAAATCCGTCCGGTGCAAACTGGCGACCGGGTTCACACTAGTGAGTTTGATGGTGACTGGACTGCTGTAATGGCTGAGACGACAGCTCGTCAGAGCTGGTCCGATGTCCGGTTTGAATGCGAAGAATTCACCGAGCCGTTTTTCTTGCGTGTGCGACGGGGGGTAGTATCCGGCTATCTTGAGGCTGACGAGAATTATAGTTTCCGAACGTACGTGGGTGACGGCGGTTTTTTTAAGACTTTCATTCCTGTTGATTCGTTCTACCGCTACAAAAAAAATGCCTTGCTACAGCAATCTAATATAGCGCTTCTGCTTAGCGGGCAATTGGCCCATGAAAACCTGACCGGCCGATTTATTATTGCCGATACCCGGATGGATCTAAATGGTTGCAGCACTGATGTCGAGTTTATTACTCTATGATCGCTGTGTGCATCCAGCTGGGCCGCTTTACCGTTCTTACTGCGGTGCTGTTGTTGTTCCTCGCTGGTTGTCAGCGCCAGCTGCTGGTCATTGATCCGGCATTAACTGCTCACCCTCAGGATCCCGGAATTATCAGCGGTACGCTTGATAATGGTTTCTCTTATCATTTGCGCAGCGCTAACTCATCTGAACAAAAAAGAAACATTGAAATTCGCTTGGTGGTACGAGCTGGTTCTATACATGAACAGACGCTTGAGCAGGGCTTTGCTCACTTGTTGGAACATATTGTCTTTCGAGGCACAAAAAGGTTTAGTGGTGCGCAAATAGAATCGCTGTTAGAGGAGGCTGGTTTGCGATGGGGTGTTGATGTGAATGCGACAACCCATTACGGTGCGACGATCTATCGATTCTCTCTGACTGAAAGTGAGGCTGATCTGATGCCGGCTGTGTTAGCACTGGCGGCAGACTTTATGAGCGCCGTTAATTTTGATCCAGAGGATATCGAGCGCGAGAAAAAAATTGTGGCTGCGGAGTGGCGTTTTCGGTACGGGCACCGAAATTTTGTGGTTGATCCTCTAATTGCTGCGGCGCTTGATGGTAATGAATACAAGTCCCGGCCCCCGGTCGGCGATTTGGCGAGAGTGCGCGCGGCAACCGCTGATGGCTTAAAAGGATTCTGGCAGCGAAACTATCAAGCCACTAATGCCGCACTGGTTGTGACTGGCAATATTGTGCCTTGGGAGCTTGAAAAACTAGTCAAAAAGAATTTTTCGATATTGCCGGCTGGCGATAGCCTTGGTTCGAAAGAACTGTCAGAGAAAAAGCCTGAGCTTTTTGGGCCGATCAAGGGCGGTTCTGAAGTGGAATATTTAAGCTACATTAATCCTGATTTGGTCAGTCCGCAGGTCAGTATTAATTATATTTCCAGGGTAAAGAAAACCAATACGGTTGATTCTGTTCGATCAGGCTTTCGGGAAGAATTATTATTCAAGGCGGTTGGGCATATGCTGGTTAAGCGCTTGTCAACGACCAGCCAATGCAGCCAGTCAAGCCTGCAACATTCTGTGTTAGAGACGGGCCAGTCTATAAACGCGGTTGAAATTGATGTGGCGGATACTGATTATCTGACTTGCTTGCAGGCATTGTCGGTTGCCGCTGATCAGTTGTTTAAAAACGGGTTGATAGCGCGGGAGTATGAGCAGTTACGTCAGTCATTCAGAACGATAGCGATTGATAACGCAGAGCAGTACCGGACCAGTTCGCCCGAGGATTTTGCCGCCCGGCTCACCCAGTTTGTGGTTTATGGTACCCCGACACTTCCGGCCGCTTTGTTAGAGACCTTGTATCTTGAAATGATTGATTCGGTCAGCGCTGCTGAATTTAATAATGCGATGGCAGAGATCCCACTTAAATATAAAGTTGTTTTTGGCGCAAGCGGGCCCAGCGATAGCAACCTGCCGAAGCAGTCTCTGATGATGTTAGCAGCTACCGCAAAGGATCAAATGCCGTTGGCATCGCGTGTGCCGACTAGTGAGATATTGCATGGGGTGCTAAGGCCCGATCAGTTGTTGAGTAACCTGCCGGGCATTCAAAAGAAATCGCCCAAAGTTAAATTGGTGCGGCGTGAGGGTGATTACCATGAATGGCAACTTTCCAATGGGGCGCGGGTAATTTTTCGTCAGGATGAACGGTACGATTACGTAGCGCTTGCCGCCATAGCGCCGGGGGGTTATGTGCTGCCGGGGGCTGAGTTAACTAAAGCGGCAAGAACACTTCCGCGGTTTATTGGTGTGAACGGTGCGGGGGGGTATCTGCAAAAATCTTTGCAAAGACTGCGATCTGAAAAAAGTTTGTTCTCGCAAGTGCAGGTGAACCCGACTCATCATGGCATTGTTGCTTATAGCGTGGCACAGGATGTTGATTTGATGCTCGAGCTGGTAAGCGCCTACTTTGATGAGCCTGTTATTGTAGAGCCGGCTAGCTCTTTGTTGCTGCAAAAATTAAATGTCGAGCGTGGCAGTGCCAGGTTGCAAGATAGTTTTTGGCAAAATACTAAAGGGGGTGACCCGACGCATGCAGATTTACAGATAGCTCAGATGCGGCAGGTGCACAGCCTGTTGTTTAGAACGCCGGCTGACTTTACGTTTGTTATTGTCGGTAACGCTGATGCGGGTATTCTGGCTCGCGAACTGACGCGGCTTGAGCGCCATACAGAAGAAAGTGTTGAGCGCGAAGAGGGCATCTACAGAGTGATGACCCGAAGCGATAATATGAAATCAGTGACTGAGGTCGGAAGCATACAGGGTCGGCAGCGTCTTAATGTTGGCTTGTTCCACGCTTGCGCGGTGCCTGCTTCGATGCGTGGCAACGCTGAGCTCAATCTGCAGCTATTGTCTGACATCATCGAGCGTCGCTTAAGATACGACATACGTGAAAACGCCGGCTTGAGTTATCAGCTCGAAGCGAAGCTACTAACCGATACAACCGGAGACAATCGTCGATATCATCAGATTGAATACTCAGTCAGTCCGCAAGATGCGACACAAGCAAAAGTACTGGTGTCATCAGTACTCAATGCAATTGGAAGTGTCGGTGTTACCGATAGTGAGTTGCAATTTGCATTAAAGCGCGAGCGAAAGCGCAGGCGGGATTTATCGTATGACTACATGGCATCGGCATCAGAGATGGCATTTGCGGTACAAAACGGTCAGGACATTCAGAACCGCTCAGTGGGTACTGTGCCTTTAGAGCAAGTCAACGCACTCGCGCATTGTTTTTCTGCAGAGAACACAACGTTTATTGTGCAAAATGAACACAGAAAGCTAAAGCAAATACTAGCGCTGGATTAGGCTTTCCACAGTCTTTGATTTTGCGATGCTGCCGTGCTCGATGTATTGCTCATGGTTTTCTTCGATCTTATTCAGGTCGTACAGGTAGTTAACCATCATGCTATATGACTGCGAAATTCCTCTTTTACTGGTATCACCCATCCAGTTAATCCGTTCGATCAGTGCGCCATTTGAAAGGTGAAAGTGGGCAACAGCGTCTGCAGCGCGACTATGCCCTTCTCTGTGTTCAACGACATAACTTGCAGCAAGTGGCTTGAGGATGTTTTGCATGGAAGCAGCAATGACTGGGTCTTCAAGCCAGTCTGGTGTGGCCAACAGGTCTGCCAACGATCTTTCGGTGACGGAGGCCAGGTTGTCGGTGTCGCTTGAAGAGCATGGGGAATTGCCTGTTTCGATTTGCTTGTTCAGCCACGCTGCAAACCCAGGTATGGGTGATAGTGTGCTGAATTGAGTCAACTGCGGCAGTTCGCGCTTTAACTCATCGGTAACACGTTTAATTAGAAAGTCACCCAGACTAACGCCGCTCAGCCCTTTTTGGGTGCTGGTAATAGAGTAGAAGATTGCCGTGTTATCGGTTTCTTCGATGTCTTCGCTTTGGCTGGTATCAAGTAGGATATCAACGTTGTCAGAGAGTTCTTTGACCAGCGCGACCCACACAAAAATCAGCGGTTCTTCTGGCATCCTTGGATGAAAAAATGCAAAGCAGCGTCTGTTCTCGGCGAGGCGGTGATGTAAATCTATCCACGACTGTACCCGGTGAACCGCCTCATAGGCGATCAGCTTTTCAAGCAGCGAGGCCGGAGCGTTCCAGTCGATACGTTTCAGATCGAGAAAACCTATGTCGAACCAGCTGGATAATTGATTACGGAGTTCGGTCTCTATGGGGGCGAGTTCCGGGTGTTCACGTTTCAGTTTGAGTAAATCACTGCGCATATCGACAAGGAATTTTAATCCTTGCGGCAATGCATTAAATTGGGTCAGGAGTGTCAGATAGGGGGGCGTAAGTTGATCCCTCAGTTGCTGTTCAATTTTGCTGCGTGACGACGGATCAAGGTCTGAGAACAGCGCCTCAGCGGTTTCTC
>JAVCKV010049782.1:0-23035 GCA_032274145.1 Herpochondria borealis | reverse complement strand
CCAGCTACTGTATTGGTATGATATGGACCTACTGTTAAGTAAGGCAATTCTTTTAATTTAATAGGCCATGCGTCATTGCCAAATACGATTATATCTAAGGAATCTTTCGGGTAACGCGTCCGAATCAATTCCGCTAAGGCCATCGCAACTTTCTTGGCCGGTGTACATGTTATTTTTAGCGCGTGGGATTTCGCCGTGAGCCGCGATGGTCAGCGCGAATAAACAGTCGTATGCCGCTGATGGTATACGAAGTTTGAAAACTCGCGCACCGGTATTTTACACCTTCCAGGTGAGATCCGTCTTTCCCACCCCACCGCGTCGCTCCGTAACTGTGCGACCTTGTGTGGTGCATGGTGTCCGACTGGATTCGCCTACTACTCATCCTAGGGACATTGAAGGAGTAGTTGCACGAATTACTTCTCCTACTTCTCCTTGCTGCCGTCCGAGTTTGTCACTATCACAGTAGCGCACTGGAGCGGCGTTCTTGAGTCGCGCAGAGTACTGAAAATAGAATGCTTCGCCGAAAATACTATTTAGAGCACGACGGACGCGTTTGTCGAAGTCACGTTTTTACCTGAGCTACGACTTTGGAAGACTGGTGGTCGCCTTACCGATGGCGATGTCCAGACGGTGCACGAAATATTCCTTTTCAAAGGTATTTGTCCGAATGTTGGGATAGTCCCGAAGGGTGATGTCAGGAGGTGGACGGAAAAGAACAATTTAGAATGTCGTGATACGGGATGAAAGATGTACCGCGTTTTTACGTGCGTAGCAGAGGGCGCGCGATTATTCACAAAAATCAGCCAGGTGGTCTCCGACATAGAAACGCAAAAGTGCCGTTAGTGAGATGTTGCTTCGTTGCGCTTTCCTATTCGTCTGGGGCGGTAAGTCGTGTTGAACGCCTTCTTCACGCGAAGGATCGAACAAAACCGCTGGAATAACTCCGAGAAGAACTGCGAACCATTGACAGACATTATGTTGATGACGGGTCAAACTTGAAACCCCATTATTTCACAAAGGCCTTGGCGAATTCGTGCGAATTGATGCGCTTTTTTGTGGGACGACCTCCGTTAGCTTGGTGAAACGATCCGTGATGACCAGAATGAAGAAGAGCCCGTGTTTATATTCTGACCAGGATCCAAGGAAACTGCATGGTTACGAATTAGTTTAAATCATGCGTAAACGAAAGATATATTGCCGCGGAAAATCACGATATATCATGCTTTTGATCAGGACAATAATGATAATACTCTATCCATGATGTCTCATTTCATGAATCGTGATACCACGGGCTGTAATAAGAGGGAAATACACCTACAGCCAGGTATAAATCATGACCATGACAACGATTAAAACACCTGGCCATGGTAAACAATTCTTTCGTCCAAATAAACCCACTATCTCTCCTAGCATCCCCGCAGATACATGCACCCGATAACCAACAGAATCAGAGTATGGTTTGCCCCTCAAGGGGCACTTCTTTCAACCCGACCCAGCTCTCCCTTAACCGCAATTAGAAGAAACATGCTTCGCGGTGCATCCGAGTTCGTTTGAACTGACGTCAGTCTCAAGGTAATCATCCTTGATAGCGTCTTGAGAAAGAACCACATAAGCGCCGGCTGCGGTCCATGTTTTAAGCAACATTGCCACCACCACTGTTACAGATCCAATCTAGGAAGCGGGTGGGACGCCAAATCGCAAAGCCTAAAGCACCTTACCGGCGCCATCGGATGTGGTCAGTCATACAGAAAAGGATGACCAAGTTTCACAGTCACAAGAGGCACATGAACCAGATTCACAGGCAACAGCCGCACAGTAACCAGCCGCACATAAACTATTCGCAAAGTCATCATACCCACCAGCACCAGTCGCACCAACAACAGTCGCAAAGGCACAGGCCTTCAGGCACATGCTGCAAAGTAACAAGCCCCAAAGTCACAAGCTCCAAAGTCACAAGCTCCAAATTCACAAGTTAAAAAGGCACATACTCTACAGGCAAAAGCAACATAATCTGCACATACACAATTTCCTTTGTCACTCATAACGGTAGCCCGTACTACACATCTAGAGGTTGAGTTACCTAGTTACTTTATGCAAGTTTATCGTCTCCGATATGGAAAGTGCGTCGTCGGCGAAAACGGGCAGCACGTCCGTAAGGCGAACCCAATCATCTACGTGGTACTTTTTCGCAAGTCCCGCGTATGACATACTGCAGGTGAAAGACGTCAACTTCTACTGTTTTTTCGTGCACGCTGCCGCGCGACGGGCGAATATGGGCCGCTGGCCGCCTCTTTATGAGCACGGACCAATAAGTGCGCAGAGTTTCTCGAGATCGTTCTTCTGTGGTGCTATGTTCTTCTATGTCCCTTCCACTATCCAGTGCGAGCGCACATTTTACCGTGACCAAATCGAGGCTTTCTACGTCAACGGCTCTGCATACAACACTTTTATATACGATGCGTACCATCCTCGATTTATCCCTGTAGAATACGCTTGAGGGAATGCTTGTAAGATGATAGAACGCTTGTAAAACACAGACAGGATTCTTATCCGAGGCAAAAGTAGGTGTGACTGAGAAACTCATGGTTCCCTACGAATCCCCAGACGTGAATATAACGCGCGTCAAAGAGCTCCGAACTATTTAACTGCATGGACGGTGTGGTACTAGAAGCGCTTCTTACCAAAAATTATGCCTCTCTCAGCAAGCCTTATTCTGTTCTACTTTCATGATCAAGTATTCCATGAAACGCACGAAAAGCGCGCGTATTTCAAAGCTGTACTGCAGTACGAATGTTTACAGATATTTTTTGTATCCTGGTGGCATGAAGTCGTTCGCGGGCGCATGGATGTAGTATTGCCTGAAGAGAGAATCGAATACATCCAAGCGTTCCTCAGAAACATCCACATTGATCCAGACATACCTACGGGCTGTGCGGCCAAACAATATTCAACTGCATCTTTTCTTCCATGGACAATGTATGCTTCCATCCTCTTCATTACAGTAGCACGCTGTACTTCAAGGATTTCGGTCACTTCAACCTTCCAGAAGAATGTGGAACGATAGTTGCGGCCGTGTAGACTTGTACCGTCTCATGCAATGGCAGCTGTTCCGCGATACTCGAACTATTCGCGAGAGGAATGTCCCGCTCGACCACTACAAGCGCCTGAAACCAATAAGCTGTGGTACATATATGGAGCATGATCGTCGCGAGATTGAATGCTGAACAAGACCAGTGGTCGTGCCGGTGGGGAGGGGCGGATGTCGTGCAGGTGGAGTAAGAGCGATGGTTCCGCTGGTAGAGGACGGGCGGCGGCTGTTCAAGTGGAGTATGTGCGGCGGTTGTGCCTTTGGAGAAGGTCGGCAGTCGTGCCGGTGGAATAGGGCAGACAGTCGTGACTGTGCATGTGGGAGAGTGTTCAGCAGGTGGATATAGATAGATATCTGGAGTTTTTGCTTGTGGTCGTGATGTTAGTTGTGTTCATTACGGATTTTATTGCTGTGGAGGTGAGTGCACTGTGTGAGATATACACGTTTGTCCTGAAATGACCCAATAGAAACGGTACTGCACCACCTGGCACTGTAATTTTGGCATTTGTACTTTACACAGTACGTTACCTCACTTACAGGTAATATAACGCGTGACATTCGAAGTTACAGCATTTCTATACAATACGAAAAGTTCAAGCTAAAAAAACGTAAAATATAACGTCGCTTGTTTTGGTCAAACTGGGTTGACCCAAATGGACATTGCATTCGGTGGTGGTGTACGCAAGGTACTGCACACATCATACTGTAACTTAAGTGCATTGCACTATATATAAACCATTACATTGCTTCAATCGAAGAAAATTCAACGCGTACGAGTCTGAGGTACAAGTATGTTACACAATCAGAAAAAACCATCGATCAAAAAGAAAAAACATATTCGAATAAATGGTCGCGAAAAAGTTCACGTTCACTTGTCGCTGCCGCCACCGCACTCACAAACCAAAAAAAACACCACAACAAACAAAGATAACCGCAGCTGCACTGCAATAAACATCGGGGTCTCGCGGTAGGCCTCAGCCTCTAACTTACCTACAATTCCCACTGCAACGGCTTCCTGGCCTGCCCAAAACGGCGGCAACAGGCGCGTTGCAGACTCGCTGACTCTATTTGCGCACTCGTACGCACGCGAGATGCCGGTACATGGATAGCGCTCATTGACGTCTGCGTTGACTTGCCGCTTCCGCCGCCCCACACCCCTGTATTCTGGCAAGTACTCAGAGGCCGCCTTACAGCTCACACAGCTCGACCTGAATCTATGTGGCGTGGAGGTTTAGATCCGTTAAATTCGGGGGATGGTTGTCCTGGCCACACCAATTCCTTCCGAAAGTCACGCGCCCTCGGAGACCGCGAGATGTAATCTTCTCATCGCCAGCCCTCCGGCCGGCTGCGCGAAACTGTGCGACCGACGCGGCGGCTCGGCCGCGATCCGTCAACTTTGCGGCGCAGCTGACGGAACTTTGAATAAGACGCGCGTCGTGTGGTCTTGTGGGCAGTGCTGAGCTACACGGACGGGGTGCACACATCGTGCGCAAAGAGGTGGTTTTGTTCGTCGCGATTGTTCTACGCTGCCGGACGCGACCGGGACTAGAAAGATAGTTTATATTGAGTGCAAAGATGGGGACGGAAGTTATAGATTTTTTGGCCCGCCGCGATGACGGGCGAGGAGCGATGGAGCGAATGGCGGTGCCTGAGCGCCAAATTTTAATGAAATGTTTTACTCAACTCAGTACTAGTTGTGTGTACAGTGTATTTTGTCGGACTCGTTTGGCGTGGCCCAGGAGCTGACTTAAATTAAAATATCTCACACTTGCACGTCCAAAAACCCCTACCAGATACTTTGACGAGTATTATGGACCCAAGTCTTCTGTTTAAACTATGAAACAACCGTTCTTGTCCGCACTCCCCATACTAAATAAACATCCACGGCCTTCACAGGCGGCTAACGAAACACAATGGACGCGCGTCTCTTTCTATTACTCTACCACTAAATTTCGGAAAACCTCTGTTTCTTTCGTAACACCCACATCTCAGCCTTGATTAAACACACAAAACTCCCAACGCAACGGACGTTCGTCCCCACCACTTTACCGAAACGATGCGAAGATACAACCACACACACACACACCCTGCGGACTCGGCAGCCCCGCCCGACACGCACACCAAGGAAACGGAACAGAACGGACACGCGTCTGCATTTATTTATTTTACACTTTACCCAAACAACTGCTGCTGTTCCATACAAGAAAGTTTTACGGGACCTTCACACGTCAGAAATATTACACAACTGACGCCCATTTCAAGAAAAGCATCAGAAGGTACCGAATGTACTACAACTCCCTCTGGGTGCTGGCCACCTCCTGGATCTCAACACTTCGGAAGAATAAAATCAGGATCGTGACATTCATATTATCCAATTGCCAACGCGTGGAACTTTAGAAGCTCTAAATTCACGTACAGTTAGTCCTTTTAAGTGTCTTCAGCGTCGTAATTGTGTGTGAAGTGCAATTTGCGGAGAAATTCAACCGCGCGGCACTCCGGTTCTTCTGCACTATTAAAACAGTTTTCAGGAACATCCGGGGAACTCGTTTCGTGCCCTGTAGAGGAAAGGGCACGCTGATAACGCTTCCCACGATCTTCAGTCATGGAACGACCACGAACATCATAATTCTGGCCGGTCCCGGAACCCTGCAGTGTTCTATGCACTGGGCGCTTAGTTTTGGAGAACATACCTTTGTGTCTTCAGCAGCCTCTTTCTCTCTTTTCAATTCTTTTTTCACATATTCAACAGGCCGATGAGGATTTTATGCAACGTTCTTACTATTGCGCAGAATTGTGCGTCCCATCAGTGAATTACACACGCGCCGGCGTACCATTATCGACTTCTTTTTTTTCATGTAAGCTTTGAACTAGTGTTCGGAAGCTTCAATGAAAATAAACCATGTTTCTAGAACCCGTCTTCGCCAGATACACGAGTTTGAAAGCTGTTAACATCTTCACCGACTATTTTCCTTGTACGGTTTCAGTCCGCTGGGGCACGAGGAGCGTCAGTTGTGGTGTAACGCTAAAAACGGCGAACCGGGAGATGAGACGCACCGCAGTAGAGCGCAGGGGTGAGCCAGCAGACGTACACTTTGCGTACGCTTTTTATTCCCAATAGAGGGTACGGCTGGTCCGACGTAGATAAACCCGAGAGGGAATCAATTACCGCGACAGCGGAAGGCGTTACACACACTTGTAGTGTTGACTCGGCAACGACGTGGGCCGAGAAGGTACCGGTGGTTCCGGATCTTGAGAAAAAGGGAAAAGAAGGGCAGCGGCGACTTGTGTAGAGACGCCCCGGCGTAGTATTATTGGGACTTAGACCGTGTTCGGTGCTGCCACGAAATTCCGCGCGACGAGGCGGATGACCCAGCGATACTGTACGGTCGCTAAGCGGGGGTACCGTAAATACGGAGCAGCACTTAGGGACTTGATAAAGGTTCGGGTTGTAAGGCCGTCGTTTCGGGGAGAGGGGTGCCTAGTATCCGGAAGGTCTTAGATTGAACGAACGTCCCAGCCCAAACGTGGGATAGTTGAAAATTGGGGGTCTTACGCGGGGAGCGGCCGTTGGTCCTTTCACGTGCGCAGTTAATCCACATGAGCGATCTGAACGAAGGTGGGCCGGAGGGTGATACATAAAGGCTGTGCAAGATACGTGGATCACTTTCTGGGGGACCTGGGCGCGAGTCGAAGAGCTTGAACCGTAAAACGGGAATTCGAAAAGTAGAAAACACACGAGGAACCAAAAGCTCTCGTCGAAGATGAGACAAAAGCTAGCGGTTTAACTCTAGGGAGTTGGCGCGCTCCGCGCCGACTAAATAATATCGGCCAACGCGGTACTGTGCTACCGTATTAATCGGGTAAGTGGGAATACACCGCCTTAAACGGATAAAGTTCAATACACTGGCGGAGTTTCATCCACACTGAGGTGCAACCTCCTCTGGCCGACTAAATATCACAAATGGTGGCGGCACACTAAATCAATACCGTGAATCACGTCAATTAAAAACTAAAATAGGAAACGCTGAATGCCGCACCGCAACGCGGAGCCGAGCCACGTATAGTATAAAGGGAAGTGATTGTCAGCACGCAACGCGGTCGATTACCATAGAAATGTCGCACCGCGGGCGTCCTACAGCAGTGCACTTACAGTTCCGTGCGGCGGATGAAGGTACAGAAGGGAGACGGGGGCCGAAATGTACGGTATCGTACAGTTCGAACCGAGGAATCGGGGACGAGAAAGAAACAGAAAATCCGTGAATACGAAAAAACATATTTCACGACATCAGTATCTTTTTAATATCTTTTTTTCGATTCTTTGATACAGTGCTGCTTGAAGTACTTTTCGATGACGGAAAAGTAGAAAAAAGAACCGTTCTGTTCAAGATTGTCTTTTCCGGGAGAAGCATGGCAAAAAACTTACACAAAATGTCGCCCTCTTCATCAGAGTAATACCTGGCGCAATTTCTGGCGCAATTGATACAAACACCCACCACCCGACGCTGCATATGGTCAAGTAACTCGCGCAACACCAAGAAAAGGCCGTAAATAGCCCGCATGGCCTTTCCATGGTGCTTGAGAAGTTTCCATGCCTCGGTACCACCCGGGATACCAGACCAGGACACGATTAATGAGTTTACCGAGTTAAAAATGATTATAAAGCGCTGGAACAAACAATAACTATTTCCGGATATCTAGAAACACACCACCAGTACTTCTATCGGAGGGATGTGTCATGGTAGCATGGGAAACGAAAAATTCAACTTTCTTTCCATCAAAATTCGATTGTATACGGACATGTTTTATGCAAGCTCAAATAAACTCTGCGTGCCAGTTATCTTCGTCATGTGAGTTTTTGGAAATATACATGGCTCCACTGTGGAACGACCTGTATCCATCTCATCCAAAGAGAACCTTCAATAACGCAGCCTTTTCAAACTTTCACTTCACAAAAAGTTACTCAATCGAAACCCTGCAATTACATCGAAGTTAGGCTTCGCTCCGCTCACAATGGCGATCCGAAGGTTTTATTTGGGATTTTTGATGACATTTGTCCCAAATTGGGTGATACACACGGTTTATGTGCTCTTCGATGAGATATTTATTGTTCTACTAATAAGCCAACCAAAATATGTTGTCCTCTAAGACGCCATAACTAGAAGCAGGGATCGCGGCCACATACCTCTTCTCAAGTTCCAACAGAATTAGGACGTCTAAACATCTCCGTCAATAAAATGTTTACTGCTTATCGACAGGACTTTTGTAAGCACTCCGAGTCGGGTTTTTGTTCAGCTAGAACAGAAATCCTGGAAGTGCCATGAAAAACTCGTTTATGGTGAAAAAGCACCTTATGTGTACTCCCAAACATGGGAAATATTAGTGCACGCAATGGTGTGCACCCAAAACGTTCCGGGAAGTACATAAGAACGTTAAGCATCATTACGTCAATTTCTGACATGTATCTATCCACGGCTCTAGAATCGCCTTGCTGCGGAGCAGGAATTCATATTCAATCCGGTTGAGGCTTGCGAAAGTCCACGAGTGCGGCCTACAAGATGTCAAATTCAGACTGTACTTCTTTACAAATCCACAGCAAGGTTCTCAAAGCTCCGAGAATAACACCGAAAGTCACAAGTTTTACAGGACATCTGCCTTTTTATCTCCATGAGTACTAGTAGGGGTGTTAGTCCGGCGCACAATTTTTGACGGACGCTCAAGTTTGATAGGTCTGATACACTCAAGCGGATTATCTGCACTTGGATGCATAGTTTTGATGGAACGATTCTCTTCATCAACCCGATCGTATGTTACAACGTTACTCAAAAAGGTTAACGCATGTCCTTTAAGTTCCACTTGTTTTTTCTGATACTCTGGAAATTGAAGTGGACACCAATTTTCAACGCGATCTGTGATGTCTCCATGTGACTCAAAATTCGTACTATCGTCGCCTTCATCATCCAAACCCTCTTCAGGAGGAAGGGAACAGTCATAGTCGTTACCTTCCATGAGCACCACACGTGGCGGAACTTATTCATCTTCGAAACCCTCCGTTTGAAGAACTTTATTTCGTTCCAGATATGCAGAATCCCGCGAGCTAATTTCATTCCCGTCGCTCTGTTAATATTCATAACGAATACTGTGGTTTTCATCGGCGCGCGCCAGTGAATCTTCTTTAGGAGGGAAGAACTGGTGAATAAATACAGACTTCTGGAAACGCGCCAGCTGCTTCACCGGTGCTATACCGTGCTTGTTCACTGCAAGAGCCTTTGCGGGTGACTATGGCGATGGCTTGAAAGGTTACTTTCCGGGCGGCTTTGTTACGGAGTTCTATTTTCGTGCAATAGGGATCTTCAGAGGAGCACATTTTCTCTCAATGCCCCATGAGTGCTGATCGTGTGATTTTTCATGCACAGCAGTGAAAGCGTGTGCTACAGCTGCATTATTCGGCCTCTTTATCTGCTTTTTTAGAAAGAACCGCAATGGAGGAGCCGCGCGGCGAATTAGAATCGGGTCATTGCGTCATGCTTGGAGGTTAAGAGAATAATATAGAACTTTGAGGTGGAGGAAGGGGTATGGCAGTAGTCGGGTAATTTTAATCACCCGAATCAGAAGGATAAACCCAGGCCATAAGTAAATATGTGAGTCCGAGCGTGAGAAAATGATTATGCGGTCAGAATGATCCATCAGGATGTGGAAGCAGATATCCACAAGTACTCAGGCCAAGTGCAAGCGGATGTGTCTGAAGAAAGGTGAAAGGACATGTTCTGCGAAGCAGAAGAGAACTTATATTGTTTTAATGGGGTGAATGCAACTCAATTTAAACGAACTCAAAAATCCACTATTCGTTTTCGTCGGGTTAAGTTGCAGTGGTACAAGTGAGACCGGCGTGGAGAAATAGAAGAAACCTATGATTCAATAGTGTTTCCGACTGTGGAGTGGGACAGAAAGAACAAAAAGATAGATTCGCAGCCTATAACGAAAAATGGCAAGGTCTGTCGTCTCGACGTTTTGGATGATGCGCACGAAAAAGACTTGATGTTCTTTCTTTTCTCAAAATGGAAACGCGGACTGAAAGGTACTGCGTACAGTACACACCCACAAATATATATGAGTTTTTAGGCATGGTGAGGTAACTTTGATCATTCCTTATGTCGTATCCGTGGAGTGGAGACTTGCATTAGTATTAGTAGCTTGTGCATGAGCGAATTTCTCGACTCCTGTAGTTATAGGTCCAACCAAAAAGTTACAACTAAACGGAAACACTATATCATTATTTTCTATTCGGAATATCCTTAAATTAGGCCAACATTTTAATTAACGGCATTTCAAGAAATGTTCATGCGCGCACTTCTAAAATCATTGTTCGGGGAAATTTTTACCGTGGAGTGTAACATCCAACCGAGTGAGAAGTACACACGTGGTTATGTATAGAGTAGAAATAGGCACTCCAAATTGAAATACTTCAAATCATGGTTAGAATCATGAATTGACAGAAGCACCAATACAATTGACTTTCGTGGCCATCTCCAGTACTACGATTTCTCCGACTAAAATCACGATAGAAAAATCTGTTGAGATTTGAATCTACTGAGCCTTGAGATAGAAGTCTTAGAGAGCCTATCGTTCGGCTTCGGTAGACTTCAATTGACGAAAAAAAGACGGAGATTAATTTACCTTGAAGGAAAATTAATCTCAAACTCAAGAGACAAAGTTGACCAACTCACAAGACCTCAAACCTGTGTACATGATGAGTCAATGGCTGCATAGTCCTTTTATAAAAATGCCTTATCTTCTGCTGGCGCCAAATGACTCGAGCAGACTTCAAGACTCATGAGCCTTCAACTCACTCACTGTGTGATGGAGCTTGACGCAAGAGCCTGCCATACACAAAGATTGATGGCATCTGACTCCAAAGTCTGCGGCTTGTTAGACTGCAAAGAAAAGAAGACCAAGAGGACTATAGAGACTGAAATTGGTACTTAAGACTAGAGAGAATTTCTTTCCCGACCAACACGGTCGATCATCGCAGTAAAGGACTCTTTCATTCATTAGATTTTCAACAAAGTCATGGTTCTGTTGGCCCATTTCAGGAGGCCAACGTAAAATTCGTGGTTCTTAACACTGAAATTGTGATAAGGAACCAGAAATACTGTAGAACGTGGTTCCAAACTGCTGCTAATGAACCACTACTTACGAAATATTTCAATGGATAAGGAATCAAGATACATGGTGCACCCAGCCATGATATATTGTGTTTTCGACCATAACTTACCATGCAGTGCTATCATCGGGTGAAACAACTGCCGAAAGTTCAGCTATGGGAGTGAACATGATTGCAATTACCTCTGTATTGAAATTTTTTAAGTACACACCAAGTCTCCTTGATAGCTTTTCGTCCCCTTTAAGTCCCTTTTAGAAAGTTTGAAGCACTTTTGCCGCGTTAAAAGTGAATTTTTTCAAGCTTTCCGTCTTAAAAAGATGGTGGGTCGCATTTTCGCCCGATGGAACCTAATTGGAGACTCAAAAACCGAACGGAGAAGCATCTTATCCGTCAATTTCAAGACGCTTTCTTTTTTGCACATTGTTGCTTTATCCAGAGCTATTTGTGCCCTTGAAGAAATTGACGACTCCATGTACATAAGAACTGCTACAAGAAATACTCTCACCTTTTTGCAGGCAGATCTCGACGCTGGAAGGCACATTTATTTTGTCAAGGGTAATGGAACTGATGGGAACAACTTAAGTACCGTTGTGTACAGAGAATGTTAATAAGATGGAATGTCAGAGCCAGCCTGGAGATACTCATTAGGACACAATAAATGCGTTCAAACATCTTTTACCTCCTTACCGGCACTGGCCATAGTGAATCCGCGATCAAGATGCTGACGAGACATGCATACGATCGTCAGGCGCTCCACACATCTACAAAAATTTTAATGGCCGCTGATGGTGGTGAACAATTGGAATCAGAATCTCCAACCAGAAAAATCCGTAGATCTGCGGAATGCCCTTTTTATCATGACGAAGAAAATCAGTCCAAATAAGAGCAAAGCGCGGATGTGGCCTCTGCTTTGACAGCCCAAAAATCCGTTTCCGCAGTGCAGTGTTATAGTCACGGTAAAAACAAGAAATAAACGCAAGTATATCCCTGCAGAGACGAACGATCGAGGTCTCAAAAATATGTGCAGATGTGAGACAAACAGAGACGATCTAAATAAAATAAAAATAATCAATCTTGGGTCAGGCACGTACCCCTGTCTTTCTGTAAGGCATTACTGGTCAGGTCTCTAATGAAAGTGACGAGCAAAAACGAGAAATATTTCATCAACGTTGCTCTTATGCGACAGTAATTTGATCGGCTTTAGGAAAAAATATTAAGACCGCGTCGATGATTCTTCACAAAATGGTCGCTACAAGCACGCATGAGTTGCGCGTGAATCACTGCTTGTGGTTAAGTGAGAGAGAATGATTGAATTAATTATGTAATATGCCATTCTTTTCTCATGAGAAAGCTGGATTGCAGTAATACTTTGTTTAAGACACTGCTTGGATGTTTTTGACACAAATCACAGTAAGTACAATATTTTTCACTGTGCGCAAAATTGGTAAATTATTGTGCGCAAAAATTATAGAACCATTGTGCTTTATCCATGATATCGTGATTTAAAAAATCAATTATTGCGGGCGTTAATATTCCATACTGATTGCTGCATGAAGTCGACATAAATTTCGGTATAGTAGAGAAACATGGGTTGAAAAATTCATGGTCGAAGCAATGATTTTCGATAGTTTCGGCTTAAAAATTATGGCGCAATACTACCGCAACAGCGTATGGACTTCATGATTTGAGAGACGAGTCACATATGACTTTCAGGTCATATAAGCCCAATTTCTACGCTCGCGCGTTTGGTCAGCATTCAATGCCAAAATGCCTTAATCAGGCCCGATTCTCCAATTTTCTAATTTTCATCGGTGCAAATTAGCTCGAATCCTATGGAAACCGTGCAACCGGCAATGCAGCAATGCACTTACACCACGGGCCTTAGTTTGGCATGGATTTATCAACCTTAATTTGGGCAGATTTGAATCCATGCAAATCGGCCCCATTTCTACGCCCAAACCGAGCAATCGGAATACTGTATCGCCCGTACAGCATCGCCCTCACGGTACAGGATGCTTGCACGGTCCAACTTGAATTGGATGCAAATCGGTCTGCCATTTCTACACGAAGACCGAGAAATCGGAATACCCCGGAGATACTTTTCCTTGCCTACCTGTTAAACAATAACGGCACATCTCACGCTGGTTTTCCTGAGCCAAGCTCGCCTGACTCTTCGTCGGGCCGGGCAAGGCCATCCATTCCGCCGTTCCTGGTCAGGAGTACGGGTAGCCCAAGTAACCCCCGCCATTTTCACGGCTTTCCCTAAATTAGTGTCTCCAAGCCCGGTAAGAGGAGGTAGTATATATGCAGTCGCGTTAGCGGAACTCTCTAGGACAGGACGAGAGTCATAGATCCTCGATTTAGAAGTAAAACATTTGGAAAGTTCAACGGGACAGACTGCAACGCACGGAAGTGTACTTCGACAAGATACCGTACCTGACGGTCCTAGCCAAGTCTACTGCACTTACGTGCCTCTTGCGCTACTGCAGCGTCGAAACGATCAATCAGCTGCAGGGCCCACTTAACATCGTACCAGAGGACTTACGTGCCAGCCAAGCTACTATACCCGCCAGACTTCGGCCGGAGCTCTTCACTCGGGCAACCGAAATTTATCACTGCGGAATCCCGTTTCGACTCACGGCTCCGGCCTTTCCAATTTCTTCTTTAACCCATAGCCCCTACGGGTTTTTCTTCTTATTACTGAAAGAAACCTCCGCTCATAACTTCTTTTGGCCCTCGGACTCACGTCCTACGACTTGCCCTGTTCGGTCCTGTTGCCCCATCCCCGACCAGTCACCTGGCTTTTTGCTCTTCTTTTCATCTGTTCTCACGGACAATTCTGGGACCCTACGCTTCCGCGTCATTCTATCCGTCATTCTCTACCACATACTTTGAGACACCTCGAAATAGGGATCTTGAACAACCTTCGTTGCAATTTCTTGTTTCTTCTGTGGGTTTTGAGTGGGTTTATTCTTGCCCTTAAGCGCATAATTTCTGCAAGCTTTGAACGACACACCGGTTCCCCTGCAAGAGAAGCTTCGGTGCACAAGGAAGATCTTTTGTTAAGTGGACCCGGATTCTCCGCTTCCAGTTGAACTGGAACGAGCTTGAGCACGTGCTACATAGTGAGGACGTAAGATGGGGCGCAAGCGCCTCGTCTAGCGAGAGAAATGCGCGTGAGTAACTGCACCACATCTCAAGAAGAGATCCATCAGTAACCGCTATGTCGGGGAATCCAACGGGGGTTACCAACGGCTGCCACATTTCTCGGGTGAAATGCCAGCCGCGCCTTCGGACCCTTACAAACTTCGAATTCCGCCCCCGCCGCCTCCGCCGCCTCCGATGAAGACTGGGTCTGGCATCGAGAAGGCGCCAGTTAGGAGTGGTGGAGCCGGTGAGGGATAGGAGAAGAAGAAGAAAGTCGCGCCGCGAGGCGCGACAAAGCAATTACAAGGCTCGATACCAGAGGAAAGTCCATAGGGGAATAGGACTGGGGCTTTGTCGAGCGCCCGAGCTAGCATCCCGCGGAGGTCGATTCCGGCATCGGTGACCACTCGGGACTATGCACGGCGCTTCATTATTCGAGGCGCTTCTGCACCAGCGTTCGTGTTGGCGGTTGTAAGTCCGACTGCTGCTACGGCGGTGGCGCGGTCCGGTCCAACATGCCCGTGGAACACGGCGCCGGAGACACCGCCGCCTTCCGCATTCATCATCGCATCATTAGGAATACCAACTGCGCCGGCTTCTGCAACCGAGTAGACTGCCCAAGCTAAAGTTACACTCCCCGCGTCTCCCTTTCCCTTCTTTTAAGTCGCGCCTTCGGCGCGACGTAGTGAGCACGAGACGGGTTCTATTGACACCGCTCTTATTACATCAGTGCCACATGAAGGAGGCCCCGTTGCGACACAGACCGAGAACGAGGTTGCTTCATCCCAAATGGTCGTCAACGTCAACGCAACGGGGGTTGTTTGCGCTGGTGCGGAGGCAACAGGCCGAAACGGGGCGAGTAAAGGAACTGTCCCATCAAAGGAGTGAGATCGAGTCGCCGAAGGAGCCTCTTCGGATGGGAGTCGGACTAGGTACTTTGCCCGTCAGCGTCCGGCAGATCAGCCGTCAGACAGGTTGGCCGGCAGCTTCGCACAGGTGGGGGCGACGAGGGTGCTTACGTCCGATGATTTGGAGAGCCTCCTCTGCTTGCGTTCCTCACTCTATCCTCTCGTCCTCCAAGGCAATACCACGACACTAATGAGAGAGATCTTACAGTGCGTTGCGGGGTGGGCGAGAAGTCAGGATCCGGATTACTATCGGTGTAGGGGAAACAGGGCAGGTAACCGCTTCGCCTTCGCCCAATACCACGCTTTTGGAGGGGCTGCAGGCCCGAGTGAGCAGCTGCAAGACCGGGGTTGCTACGCTAAAGAGCGCGAAACCGCGCCTTACGGCCGACGGAGAAGATTTAATGGCCGGAACTGTTCGGAAGAACGGGGATGGTGACCGAGGACGGGGTGGTCCCGTCAGCAGATCCCCTCGCTGGCAACGTCGGGGTTGCGGTGATAAAGACGACGGCCAGGACAGGTCGCGTCAGCGCAGGCGTTGGCAGGGCTGGATGTACTTTACAGGCAGCGGTGGTGTGGATAACATTAGACTGTAAACTCGGAGGGAGCGGTAGTCGTTGTAAAATAATTAAAGCTTGAAGTCGCGCCTCGAGGCGCGACTGAGAACACGTTTGTCATAAAATTTTCATAGCATCGCATCGCTTGTTTTCCTGCCCGTGGAGTCGCGCCTTCGTCAAGACTTCGGGGTTTGGAACTTATAAATCTTCAGCTTAGAGATGGTTGGGGCCTCTGCCTAAGTAGTCGCGGCGGAGAGTCCATGTCATCAGCATCATCATCAAGCACACCATCTTCATCTTCATCAACCTACTCAGCCTCATAATGGAATCACACCCGCAAGCCCACTTCGGAGATGGAGAGGGGTGTAAATAGTAGTCCACCTCCTAACGGACAGTGCTGCAGGAGCTTTAGGGGTAACACGCGTCCATCGTATGGAACGAAGAGTCGCAACTAGAAGCGCGACAAGGCAGCTTGTTGGAAATAGCGCTCGATCGCGGAACTTGAGTTTACGCCTGATAGTCGCGCCTGTTCGCGCGAAAAGGTGAAAGTTATTTGGTAGATAGGGTGAGGTTAATCGCACGCGTCGCGTCGTCCGACGGGAGTCGCGCCTGGTTTGGACGTAATTGTACCATCTCTAGTGGTGCAGATAGGTGCATCCTGGGCGGTTGGGTGTCGAGGGATGGGTCTTGCCTACATGCGCGACTTATCTACACGCCGTTCTGTGGTGCAAGCATCGGAATGGCGCGCTAATGTCGACGGTGTGGCCAAACGTAGTGGGTGATGTCGCGATGGGACGAGGGAAGTTGTGCCTGAAGGCGTGACGAGGTCGGTGGAAAATTGTTGCGGTTCGTGACCAATCGCTTGTGGTGCGCAGAAAGAGCGATTCCCCCGTACGGTCCAGAACGTCTAGATTAGATTCGCGCCTTACTGCGCGACGCATGGAAACGTCGGGAACAGTCGTTTGTGGCGTGGGGGAGGGTACATGGTTGGCGCTGATGCGCGGAGTACAGGTCGGAGGTCACGGAGGCCGCGCCACGGTTGGCGCGCAGGCCAAGGGAGGCCGTGGTACGTTGCGTGGGACGCACTGGCGCGTCTAGGAAGTAGTTGCGCCTCTAAGGGCAACGTATTGATGCGGCCGACAGTTGGGGCTGCGTGAGAAGGGCGCGCGCAAGGCGCGCCAGTTCAATCGCGGGGGCGGGGGCAATTAGCCGGTCGCGTCGCATGGTATAATCAGGGTAGAGGCACCGGGGTTGGAATTGGGGGAGCTAGGAGTGGGCAGGAGGGTTTTTTACCCCCGGAGGCGGATGGCCGGTTGATTTGTCCCAGGTGTGCCGAGCGGGGACAATTGTCAATTTTGGGTATAAATTGACTGTTTCACCCAATTTAAACTGGGCAAGGCACGGCGCGTCCGGCCAGTAATGGAGTGAAATCCGCCCCAACATGCAGCTCGTCGTCCACGGGGCGAGTCTGCGCTTTGGTTGTATGTCGCGCCTGTCCGTGCGACATTAAATCTCCCACGTTCGCGCGTGTCCATGCAATCGGGCCATGTCCTGGAATCGCATCCAATTGGGCCAAATTTCTTTGTATTCCAGGCGCCTGCGGTCAGGAAACTGCATGAAAGTCGTATCCTCCCAGACGTGGTCCCCTTTCCGCTGCAGACTACCGGATCTAACTAGTGTATTTTCCACAGCTCGGTTGCCTTGAGTTTGTACGCTGTGTCGTACAAACCCTTGTTGCGAAGATCTTGGGAGCGCGGAACGACAAACAGACACCGAAGGGTCGAAGTCCGCACCAGGGTGCTGACGAGGGGTTTGCAACCTCCTTTCCGGCGGCTCAGGTGAGCGGGAGAGTAGCGCCCAAGCGCGGTCCTAGAGTGGCTAGCCGTTCAGGTGGTGGAAACACGTTAGAGAAGTGTGGTAATAAGAATTGAAGTGCGTTGAAGAGCACAAGTCAGTTGGATGAAGGAACACGGCCGTGTGTCGGCATAACACCACAGGGTTGGGGCATAAAATGGGAAATGTTTAAAATCGACTCGTCGCGAAGGAAGACAGAAGAAAGGGTGCAGAGTTACCGTGCCCAAGGGCTATATTGTAGGGCCCTGTCAGGCTGGGTGACCCAAACAAGCACTGTGGCCCGGGATGCTGTGATATTCTTAGCTTACAGCCGGATCAAGGCTGGGAAGTGGGTATCAAGGCGTAGAGGCTCGAAATAAAGGCGAAGTGCTCACAGAAGAGCTAGCTTGCATGAGGAAGCCGAGGCGGAGATACCAGACGCTTTATTTTATAGCACAAAGTGAATTTTCTTTAGGACTGAAGGGCCACCTTACGGTTGTCCGATTAAGTACCAAATGGGGCCGCTAGTCGGCCCCTGAGGTACAGTATTTCGAAGGCGTCGAGGTGCCAATCCGCAGCTGACCTATGGGTGTACACGTAGAACGCAAGGCCCGGGTTGAAAGCACGCCCCATGGGCGGGATACAGGCGATAACGAGCGCCGTGGGAGGGAAACTAGGATAACTCCGTGAGGCGCCGGGTTGCGAGCCTTGGTGAAGATTACCATGGCGCCGAGGCGCGGTCTTGACCCCGACTTCACAGCTTGGCGGGCCTGTGGTCGGTCTGCTCCTTAGAGCTGTAGGAATTGCGTCCCGTGTGCATCGCGCGATAAAAAAGAGGATTGACTGTAGAGCTAAGATCGGGCCCCTTGGGGCGGTTCACTGTACATCCCCGTACAGTGCCAAAAAATAAATGGGCGTGTGGTACGTGCATCAAGGTGCGATTGGCGCAACACAATTTGGCGCTGTGTGTCCAAAGTCAGCCAGCAATGCAAGAGTCGTCATGCACGTAAGTGCTTCCTGTGGTCCTGTACTTACCCACTCCGTATCTCTGCTTGCCTTCCTTTTTCGGTTCTAAAAGCACCGGGATGGACCATTCTGCCTGCGCCGGCTCAATCACCCGTGCGGAAAGCTCGTACTCGATACGTTCCCGAAGTTTTCGCGCTTTTTGGGTGCAGTGCAGTACTGTTGAAGGCGGACGGGGGCCTTGTCATACTCCACGTATATTCGATTCCCTGCGGCGTTGATCTATCCCAAAAGACCTTCTAAAACGGACACTTGCTTCTCAAATATCTTCATGACGTGCTTCCGCAGGACCGGGTCTTAAAGTTGGCCCAAGCCTATCTGATCCCTCCAAGTCTTCTTCAAATCATGACGCGCCTCAGCCCGCGTCGTCTAGGAAATCCTCTTTCCTTTGAAAACCTTCCATTGCTTCCAGTCTTACGTCCTCTGTCCGGGGTTGGTTCTCATCAGGTTGAGGTTGACCTTTTCTCGTGGTTTCATTACCAGATGTGTCCGGTGAAACATCTTCGATGTCTTCGCCAGCCGTCACAAGGACGTCTGCGAAAAATTAGTTGGGCCTCAATGTTGGATATAGAAGCGTGATCCATGAGCGCCATGACATTTCCTGCTTTGTCCGTCTCCTTCCCTTGAGAGTGGTCTGGGTCAAGCAGGTCGAATTGGGGTTCAATGCAGTTCAAAAGGCAGAGTACTTTCGCTGCATACCTATAGCGGATTACCAAGCCAAGAGGCGTTTTTGACGCGTACGCCACGACCATGCACTTGATTATAATACGTTCCTTGGAGGTAAAGTTGCTCGCGACTATCTTGAAGTTCTGATCCGCTAACACTTCGTGCACCAAGTTCATTACGCGCACGCCATAGCGTTTTACAACGCCTTTCCTCTGTTATATCACTATTGGCCCTTATAAAAAAAGTTGGAACCCTTGTCCTTCCCCACGTGAATGTCGGCAGATGCAGTAGTCCGGCTAATCTGATTCGCGTCAGCATTGCAGTCTCGTTGCCCATTTTTACGGTTTCAATTCTGGGAATCGTCGTTGATGCTCGATGCGATGCGAGCGTTCTTCTCCAACCAAGAGTCCTATTCATTTCCGTGGCCTATGATATATACGGAGTCCATTGTTAAGTCGATCTTACTTTTGATGCACCGAAGTGCATCGACATGGCGATTGGTTAATTGGGTCCCCTACACTATGGGGACCGCAAATTGAGTGAAACCAGAAACGCCACAATGTATACGGCATTGCCGAATCATTCCCTAACAAGAGTTTCGTGTGTAACTTTCCACGCATTGCCACTCAAATTGCCAAGGTTTGGAATAATTTCGTTCGCCGTGATCACATTTTTCCATCGCTCCGGGATAAAGCTACGCCGTATCACTTCATATCCTGCTTCTATGTCGACGACGAACAGCAAAGTGACTTGTACCTTCGCTTTCACACCGATGGAACCGGACACCAAGTAATTATGACGCGCCATCACCATACAATTGGTATGCCTCTCTTCTGGGGATCTAATTCCCTCATCTCTTCCTGGGTCGCCTGATTACCTCTCTGATTTTAGCATTGACGTGCCGTCGATAGCCAACCCAGACCTCAAGCCGGTCTGCGGTTCTTTCTGGGACCTCATCATTCGAAGTCTCATCGTCCTTTTCGCCTGCTTAGCAACCAGCTATGTGGAACATCATCTTCATTCTTCAACGGGGAAGGAGCCGTCAATGGGTATGGTTAAAACTCACTTTTATTTGCGGGTGGTCGTGATTCATACTGAATTTTGAGTTCCGCACTCATACATTTCTTTTAATAACCCCCTGACTGTTCCTTCTCTGGAAAAGGAATTGTGGAAGCTACAGAAGCACCGTGTCCCTTGGTGTCGGTCGCTCCTAGTTTTCCGACGATTCTATTGACTGCGTCTGGTTGGACAGTGGCTTCAAGTTTTCCGGGTTCATGACCACATAAACCTGTGCGGGTTGCTGCGAAGTATCATGGTTTAATTAATAGGGCAGCCGAGTCGGCCTCTAGAATTTGCCAGCACGTCCTCCACCACCTCTACCACGTCTACCACTGCCGTATCCGTACGAAATCAAAGGACGAGGACCGGGTTCGGGGCCAGAGCTCTTCATAGACTGCATCTTTTGCTTGTATAAACCCTTCAGGAGAGGGTTGGCGTCTATCTTATAGAGGTAGTACTTGTACGCAAAATATATGTGCTGAGATGGAGAGAGATGGCGACAGGTGAATTTTCTGTGGCCACTCTCTAGAAAACTACAGTAGTTTAACTGTCAGTAGTCGCTCGGGATGACCGTCTGCGCCGCCTGCATATGGGCCTTGGTTAGGTTCGGAACAGCATGAATGGCGCGCATCACGCCACGGTTCTCCTATCTCATCTCTGTGGTTGCCGTATGGATCTGCTCTTCGGTTAGGACCAGTATTTCTCCAAGCTGCACTGCATGTCGCTTTTTAGCACGCACCTTTAGATTCTCAATCAGGTACCTTCGGTACGGTACTAAAGATTTGACTTAACACACCGAAGAAAACAGTCCGGGGAACAAACCGAACTTTTCTAACAAGCCATGGATTCTTGACTGGAAACCACGGATCCTTACTGAGAATCCAAAGCTTCTTAACTGGAATCCCCGGATCCTTACTAAGAATCCAAAGATTCTTAACTCCAAGAGTTCACTAAATACCGTCTAAACCCTCGGATCACTACTAACAATCTGCAGATTATTGCCAATACCTACAGATCCGTGTTAACATTCTCTGGATTATTAATAACCTTGAATTCTGTTTATTTCGGTTTCGTAGTAACATTCTATGGATTCTTGCAGTAATCTTTAAAATCTTGTGAGTGATCCTTAGAGTACAAGGACACGTGTGGTGACACGTGGCAAATCCATAAGATAGATGTCCGGTATGGTCCGAATTACCTTTAGTCTGTTGCTTGTATACCATGGATTGTTAATAGCTTACCATGGATGTTTATGCCACGTGGAGGTTACACGTGTATTTTGGAATTTAGTTATGGTAATGAACTGTGGATTACAAGCAAGGATCTGAAATTTGCTCTTTGCAATCTACAGATCACTAGGAAACGTGTGTGTGACACGTGTCTGGTCAAAGATGTATGATGTAGTAATCGTTGGGTTGTTGGTACCAATCCATTGGATATTATTTGACTCTAAAGATTGCTAGGACACGTGACCATTACACGTGGCATATTGAACATGTTTCCCCGAACAACCTGAAGGACACTATTACGTATCTGTGGGTGACTAATACTATTCCTTAGATTCAAAGCACACGTGTCATCCACACGTGTCATCTCAGCTCAAAATAATTTTGTAATCTCTAGTTTGTTGTCACCGGTCTACAGTTTAAATGTAGGAACTTAAAGGATACTGCAACATTTTCAAATCTTCTCTATTTTAAATCTACAGATTGGTGCAGTAATCCAATCTAGAATTATTTCTAATCTGCGGATCCTCACTGTTCACCCGAGGTGTGACGGGCACCCGGCTGCCCTCGTTACCACACGGTACACACCGCCACGGAGCACCGTGGCGCTGTGTTCTACCGTCCCTGTTAATACATGAACCTTGCATCCCTCGTCGCAGACGTTTAGCACGGCTACACGGCGTACGCATCGTTCCAATAACAGTATCAACACGTCACTGCCATTGATGCTGTAACCTCCTTGCGCCGATGACAGATCCCTAGCTACGCACCAGTCATCGCCATTCGACGCCCGGATTATGTCGCACACCGCGAAGAAACATACGGTACAACGTCCCTCCCCCAATTCGTGCACCACGGATCAGGCGTCCGCCGTTGTTGTTCTGCCGGCACACCACGAGGACAGCACACCCACGCGCAATCCGGTTGTATGACTGCGAGCGCCGCTTCCCCGATACACTCTCGGACTGCAAGTACTTCGCCTTGCGACAACGCACCGACTGCACATCCTCGACGCCGCTGCACACGTACCAGTTTTCCAGGAATGTCATCCCTTCCTCCGCAGTTATTGACGGGCGTGCGTCATCATCAATGACTCCGGATGTCTCCCACGCGTACGCGCCACAGCCTGAATCTTCCCACTGGTAGGTTGTTGCCATTTCATCGATCACGGGCGAGTCGAACGCGTCTCGCATCGAATCGCGGAATTCTTCCAGCAGTTGCTGTGCGCTTCGCCGAGTTCGATTCATCGCCAGACCGTCCATCCCAAGCAGCAGACGAAGCAGCCCTCGCTCTGCACGATCCCTCTGCTCGCCATCTCCTTTGGACCATTGCATGAACAGACCGTGAGTTCGGTTCAACCAGTCTTTCAG
>JAVCKV010049781.1:18138-65235 GCA_032274145.1 Herpochondria borealis | reverse complement strand
TAAGGATATTGCCAAATCATTGGAGGAAAGATCGTTTTACAGCGAAGAATTGGGGCGGTACTGGAATATTGGAAATGGTTTTCAATGGTATCAGTTGCCTATCGAGACGCACGCTATGCTGATCGAGTTTTTTACAGAAATAAACAAGGAAAGAAGCTATGTAGAAGATATGAAAATTTGGTTGTTGAAAAACAAGCAAACCACCCACTGGAAAACATCCAAAGGTACAGCCGCTGCGATATATTCATTATTGCTACAAGGCGAAGAAGGTGATATGATCTCATGGATAGGGGAAAGTGCTAAGCCTGAGGTCTCGCTAGGGGGGCAATCGATAGTACCAGACGAGCAATCTATGGAAGCCGGTACGGGCTACTTCAAGCGGTCATATACAGGAGCAGACATCAAGCCTTCATTGGGTGAGATTAAGATTAAGAATAATAATGAAGTTATCTCATGGGGAGGTGTGTATTATCAGTATTTTGAAGATCTAGATAAAGTAGAGGCTCATAATGAAACGCCTTTATCCATCAAGAGAAATTTGTTTGTAGAGCGACAATCTGATACTGGCCCGAAATTACAGGCGGCTACGAATGATAATATTGCTATAGGGGATCGACTGATTGTACGGATCGAGATCAAGGTAGACAGAGATATGTCTTACATCCATCTTAAAGATATGCGGTCTGGAGCTTTTGAGCCAGAGAATGTTCTGAGTGGATATAAATACAAAGGCGGACTTGGATACTATGAAAGTACACGAGATCTTGCCTCTCATTTCTTTATCAGTGATTTGAGAAAAGGTACTTATGTATTTGAGTATCCAATGCGCGCTGTATATGCTGGAGATTTTGCTGGAGGGTTGGCTAATATACAGAGTATGTATGCACCAGAATTTGGTGGGCATTCGTCTAGTCAGCGTCTGACAATAGTGAAATAGTAAGGGATATGTCTATGATTTTAATGGATTCAGCGATTATGATGGAACTTCTGATTGATAGAATGCACTTTTGAGTATAGAACCCACTGAGAATAGGTATGAGATGGGACAGAAGCTAAAACGATAGGAATGATAGGAAAGATAAAAAGAGTACTCGGAATAGAAGGAGTGAAAGTAGAGATGTCAGTAAAGATGCCTATCGACAAAGAAGCGAAGGTCGTTTCGGGAAATCTGAAGTTTACGACGAAATCTGAAAATGTGGTAAAGGGAGTCGTGGTAAAGATTGTAGAGAAATATGCGCGTGGTCGAGGAAAAGATCGATTGGTTGATGAATATACTATTGCCTTATTGGATTTAGATGAGTCATTTGTGATTTCACCTGAGGAGATAGTAGAGGTGCCATTTTCGATTGCGTACGAATTTTCACTTTCAGAAATGGATAAGATGGCGAGAGATAGCATCTTTACACGACCGTTTGTTGGTCTTGCTAAATTGATCAGGAAAGTAAAGTCAACCTATACAATCGTTGTTGAAGCTCAGGTCGATGGTACTACTTTGCATCCTTTTGCCAAAGAGGAAGTGGAGTTGTAGTACGATTGTACAAGCATCATTCGAACAAAACGCTACAGATATAGATTATGTAGAAAACAACGTCCATTTGAGATCTAGGTTTTCGGTATTCTTTAAGAGTCTTACACGTTCGATCGTCGGTTTTATTGATGATGATCCATTTACCTATGCTGCCTCGTTAGCGTTTTATACAGTGATATCATTACCAGCAATTTTACTGATAGCAATCAATATTCTAAGTGCTGCATATGATCGCGATGCTATTCAGACTGATATTCTCTATCAGCTCAATACGTATCTCGGGCCTAGTACAGTTCAACAAGCGGAGACCATATTAGAAAATGCAAGTGCTAGCCCTGCGGGAATATTGCCTCAAATATTTGGTTGGTTCATCCTGCTCATTAGTGCAACTACAGTATTTATATCATTGCAAAATGGGTTTAATAGGACCTGGGGAGTAAGGCCTAGTGCACAAGCCAGATGGTTTAAAGTCCTACTAGATAGATTACTATCTTTTGCGATGATTGTCAGTATTGGATTTGTACTGCTAGTTTCTCTAGTGGTAGATGGAGCAATTTCTCTATTTTCTCAATTGATTATTGATCAGTATGGTCAAGCTGAGGCATTCGTCGTCTGGGTAGGCAATGTTACATTATCTTTATTGGTGACTACAGTGACCTTTTCTTTTTTGTTCAGATCTTTACCAGACGTCAAAGTTGAATGGAAATATGTATGGGTTGGTGGGTTATTTACCGCGGTAATGTTTTTGATTGGTAAGTTTTTGATTGGATATTTTTTGGCAGGCACAAATGCCGGCAGTGCCTATGGAGCTAGTGGGTCATTAGTTGTATTCTTATCATGGGTATATTATTCTTCAGTGTTGGTGTTGTTCGGGTCCAAATTTACCTATGAGTACACAATCGAACATTCTAAGCGGCTGTCTTCCTCTGGATTTGCTGTCTTTGTAGAGGAGAAAGAAATTGCCAAAAAATCTATAGCAACGAACTTGCTTAAGTAAGTTACTCAACGTAATTCGCTACATTTGCGCAACCAATAATCATATCTCACAGTTATAGTTGTCCATGAAAGCATACTTAAGTCTTGTCAAATTTTCTCATACCGTTTTTGCACTGCCGTTTGCATTGGTAGGCTATTTTCTTGGTGTCAATCTTCCAGAGTTTTCATTTGATTACAAGATTTTATTTTTGGTGTTATTCTGCATGGTGTTTACACGTAATGCGGCAATGGCATTTAACAGATGGCAGGATAGAGATATCGATGGAGTCAACCCTCGTACAGTAGACAGAGAGATACCTGCGGGTGTGATCGCACCCAAGTCAGCATTGACTTTCGTGATCATAAATTCCTTGGGTTTGATTGTGTCGACATACTTTATTAATCCGATATGCTTTTACTTGAGTCCCGTGGCCTTGATGATTACGTTAGGGTATAGCTACACTAAACGATTTACTTCCTTATGCCATGTGATATTGGGCATGGGCTTGGCATTAGCACCAGTTGGTGCATATTTAGCGGTTACAGGAAGGTTTGATCTGATTCCGATATTGTTGGGGTTGGCTGTATTATTTTGGGTCGCTGGCTTTGATATCATCTATGCGATGCAAGACATTGATTTTGACAGATCACAATCTTTACATTCTACTCCAGTCTGGCTTGGGCGATCAAAATCATTGGTGCTCAGTAGCGTATTCCATGTTTTGACGGCAGGCATCATTGGTCTTGTCGCATATTTACTGATAGAGACTTACTCAGTAATTGGAATCTTGGTCATGATAGGAGCGGTGGTCTTTAATGCTCTTTTGTTTTACCAACATACGCTGGTCAAAGCAAATGATTTATCGAAGGTGAACTTGGCTTTTTTTACTACGAATGGGGTGGCTAGTGTCGTTTTTGGTTTGTTATTGATCTTAGACTTTTATCTCTAGATCGTAGCTAAAAGAAGAGCACACTATTCTAGCTTTTGATTGGCATGAAGGAGACAGTATAGGATTGGTGAGTCAGATGAATTCGAAATATTGAATTTTCATACGGATTTGGTTCAGGTAGGAACATTATTCTTCTTCAAAGAACATCTCGTTCGCAGCAAGAAAAATAAGTTCATTATCAGCAGTTGTAATCTCATCCAATCTGATCTTTATACCTGACTTCATTACCATAAATTCTTCCTTTGTAGTCGTAGTGATTAGATCAGCGATATAGTCTCCTTCGGCTATTTCATATTTATTGGGTATGAAAACGACAGGTGTTTTATGCATTGACAATAAGACCAGTTCGTCATAAAAATTACAGTCTATGGGAGTGTATTTCGTCATCTCGGATAATTTTGAAAGACTATATTATACGTAACATTTGATAGTGATTCTACTATTGAAATAAGCCATAAAGCTCTTTGTCGACTTTTTCTACAATCAGTCCGAAATCTTCTGGATTATTTTTAAAATCGAGATTATCAACATTGATAATCAGCAGCTTGCCTTCGCTATAATTTTTGATCCAATTTTCGTACTTCTCGTTGAGTCTCTTGAGGTAGTCAAGGCTCATACTGCCTTCATAATCTCTGCCTCTTGTCTGTATGTGTTGTACTAGGGTAGGGATACTGGATTGGAGGTATATCAGTAGATCTGGTGCCCCTACTTGGGTTGACATGAGTTTGAATAGATCAAAATAATTTTCGAAATCACGCTCAGACATCAAACCCATATCATGGAGATTGGGTGCAAATATGTATGCATCTTCGAAGATGGTTCTGTCCTGAATCACGGTACGGTTCCCAGCTCTAATATCGAGTATCTGTTGGTACCGACTATTGAGAAAGTAGATCTGTAGATTGAATGACCACCGTTGCATGTCTTCATAGAAATCTGCTAAGTATGGATTTGTGTTGGTGTCTTCGTACATAACTGTCCAGTCGTAATGTTTGGACAGCATTTCTGAAAGCGTCGTTTTACCAGCACCTATGTTTCCTGCGATGGCCAAATGCTTTAGGGTGTTCGTGGTGTTTTTTTTCATTCTTTCTGATTGATGAATAAAAGTAGCATTTTTTTTATTTTCAGGAGCACTTAGATACTATGATATTAGATTGATAGCAATTTTATCGTAGAATACAAGGACTCTAAATGGCAGTCGGCCGCCACCAACGACACTAAGCAAAAAGCCTGTACAATCGAATTGCACAGGCTTTGTAATCTGTTGTCTATTTGTATTAAGCAGAGGTTGGAATATTAGACCAATCCCATTTCGTTAAATTTGTCCATTACTCCTTTTACCGCTTCTGCTGATCCGTTAAGTAATGCCATCTCTTCCTCATTCAATTGAAGTTCGATCGTTTTTGTAATCCCTGTTTTACCTAGTTTTACAGGTACCCCAAGATACATTTCATTGATGCCATACTGACCAGTTAACCAAGCGCATACTGGGAAGATTCGTCCTTCGTCTTTTACGATAGATTCTACCATTTGTGCAGCTGCTGCACCTGGCGCGTACCATGCAGATGTTCCCATCAGGCCTACAAGTTCTCCGCCACCCTTTTTAGTTCTATTCACGATAGCTTCTAATTCTTCGTCTCCGATCATCTCAGTGACAGGGATACCAGCTACAGTGGTATATCTTGGTAGAGGTACCATAGTATCACCGTGACCACCCATCAATACTGCAGATATGTCTTTAGGAGATACATCTAATGCAGTAGCTAAGAATGCTCTGTACCTAGCGGTATCAAGAATTCCTGCCATTCCAAATACTTTGTTGCTGTCACCACCTGCTGCTTTGAATGCTGCATATGTCATAACATCTAGAGGATTCGATACCACAATAATAATTGGATCCTTTGAGTGCTCTTTGATAGAGTTGACTACTGATACAACAATCTTAGCATTTGTTGTAATAAGATCATCTCGACTCATTCCTGGCTTTCTAGGAATACCTGCTGTGATGACTACAATATCACTGTTTGCTGTATCAGCATAATCAGCTGTTCCTGTCAATCTCGTACTGTAGAAATCAATAGGTGCTTGTTGCCAGCTATCTAGTGCTTTTCCTTTCGCGAAGTCACCCTTGATATCTAAGATAACAACTTCTTTTACGATGTCTTTGTGGGCTAGTACATTTGCTACTGTGGCGCCTACATTACCAGCACCTACTACGGTCACTTTACTCATTTTGTCTATATTTATTATTATGTTAGGTTAGTACGGTCTTATTGAGATTACAAAGATAACAATTGGTATCAAACTAAGAATGTTCAATGGATTGCTTTTTTTTATGTTGATCATTAGATCATTTTTTGTTTTATTTTGTCGAGCATAATTGATCAATTTCTAATAATTAATCAAGGCAATAAACGTAGTTGTGTAGGATTGATATTGGATTGATGACAAAGATTTCTGAAACAAGATAATACGAGAAAAGGGCATGTTGTTATTCCATGCATAAAGGGGAAGTATGCAGATCTGCAAAGTGTTTAAGTACATCTGGTAGGACAGTAAATTTTTTCTAGGGTATAAAGTAGGTATATTCGCAGTAAAGACTAGTTTTTTTAGTATTCAAAAACAGACCACAGTTGTAAATAAAAACGTGCAAGCCGATAATAGCAATAGTAAATGAAAAAGGATCAAAAAGTGTTTTGTATTGGTTTGAACAAGACTGGAACAAGTTCATTACACATGGCATTTCTGGCCATCGGATTGCGGAGTGTGCACTACAAAGATGATCGCGGTAACAATATCCAGAATATAGTACGGGATAATTACAGAGAAGGCAAGGAGTTACTTACTACTATTGAAATGTATGATGCATATTCTGATTGGATCCGTATCGGTACTAGCATGTTATTTAGGGAGTTTGATAGACAGTATCCCAATAGCAAATTCATCCTTAATACTAGAAATCTGCAAGACTGGATAGTCAGCCGTGAGAAGCATGCTAGAAGAATCCCAAATCTTAAGGAGTTACAGAAGCTCCATCCTGACAATCCTTGGTATAATATAGACAAGGAAGCTTGGGAATCAGAATACCACAAACATCACAAAGCCGTGCTTGATTACTTTAAAGATAGGGCAGAAGACTTACTTATATTCGATGTTACAAAAGGTGATGAATGGGTTAAGTTGTGCAATTTTCTGAACGTGGAAATTCCAGATATGCCATTCCCCAAAACCAACACAGCAAAAGAATTTTCGCTAACTAACAGGGTGGTAAATAAGCTCAAGAGATTCGTGAAGTCGATTTTCAAATAGGCAGTCGATGTTATCGTGGTGTAGCTACGGCTTGATTTTATTTTGAAATATAAGTTGAGAAGAAACAGATATTCCGAATACTATTTCGAGTTGAAATAAAAAAAGGCGCGTCAAATTTTGACACGCCTTTTTGCTCTGCAGCTAGCTTTGAAGCTTAGCTATATACTTTCTCTTTTCCTAGTTCTTTTACCAACAGGTAGTAGAATGTCGCTCTGTACTTAGATTTATTAGATTTACCTACGATGTCTATCACTTTTTCGATAGCTGCATCACATTTAGCTTCATCTGTTATACCTAGTTTTTTCATGCAGAAGTTTTTCTTTACTCTGTCCATCTCATCCTTGTCTGAGCTAGATACTTTTGATGCATCTACTTTGTAGATATTTGGTCCTACACCTTTAGTTACTTTTGTAAGAAGGTCTCTATCAACTCCTTTTACTTTTAACTTTTCAGTGAGATCTTTGTAATATGACTCTACTTTTTCTTCAAACTTTGACATAATAAAAATTGTTTTGATTAATTAAAAATCGCAATACCAATCTGAGTGCGGTAAAATTTCAACACTAATATAAACGAATTATTCATCCATGTAATATGTAGTACGTTATTTTAACCGTATTTTATATGTTTTTGATGGGTATAACTAATATTCAAAAGTCTAGTCTTGTTCACAAAGATGACTTCCGACCTATCTGCTTAATTAGACGCATATTTTACAATTCAGTCACTTTTCGCAGTATTTGCGCCATTTTTTCATTCTCAATCAAGAATCCATCGTGCCCATAGAGCGATGAAATCTCCACAAACGAAGCATTAGCAATGCCCTTAGCTAGCTCTTTTTGTTCTTGAATAGGAAAGAGAATATCCGTTGTGATGCCGATAACAGTTGTTTTTGCGACGACGGATTCCAATGCTTTCCTCGTCGATCCTCTTCCCCTCCCGACATCATGACTGTCCATCGCTTTAGATAGAGACCAATATGAGAATGCATTAAACCTTCTCGATAGCTTTAGTCCTTGATATTGTTGATAGGAAGAGGCTGAATGATTGTCATATGCTTCCGGATTTCTGGGTTGCGTTACGCTGTATCCTTGAGCTGTCCTGTAACTTAGTAGTGCAATCGCCCTCGCAGCTCGTAGACCACGCAGACCTGCATCATCGCGGTTGTCACTCCAGGTTTGATCAGCGGCGATAGACATTCTTTGACTCTCATTGAATGCTATGGCATACGGAGAGTGTTTAGCATTACATGCGATCAAGACCAGCTGGCTAACGATTTGGTTTTCAATGATAGACCATTCTAGTGCTTGTTGTCCGCCTATACTTGAGCCAATCAAAATAGAGATCTCTGGTATTTCGAGATGTTTTCTCAGACATACAAAAGCATTGATAATATCTCTATTGGTGAGCAAAGGGAAGTTATGATAGTATTTTTCTTGACTCTGCTCATCGATATCCAATGCATTGGTACTCCCATAGTGAGAGCCCAATGCATTGGCACATACGATGTAATGTTTGTCCGAATCAATAGCCAGTCCTTTGCCCACAATACCTGACCACCATTCCAGTGGATTCGTGTTGGCTGTCAATGGATGAACGATCCACACTACATTGGATTTGTCACGATTCAGCTTGCCAAAAGTCTGATAAGCGATCCGATAGGAAGGCAGGATTTTACCTGATTCTAGAGGTAGAGATGCTGAGCTGTGGTAATAATATTGTGTTGAAGTATCTGTAATATCCTCTGTCATTTGTGTATTCATTTATCAACTTAAGCAGTGAGTGTCTGTGTGGATTCACCTGCAGTAGCGGTAACTTCCTTTATGGCATCAAACGCATACTGCAGGTCTGTTTTGATATCGTCGATATGTTCTATGCCTACCGATAATCTCAGTAGCGTAGGTGTCACTCCTGCCTTTTTTTGTTCGAGGTCAGATAATTGTTGATGTGTAGTTGATGCAGGCTGGATGATTAGTGTTTTCGCGTCTCCAACATTTGCTAGATGACTGATGAGTTCAAGGTTGTTTATGAAATTTTCGGCATCCTCTTTCTCTCCTTTAAGAGTAAAGCTGAGGACTCCACCAAATCCATTATGAAGGTACTTTTTTGCTAGGTGGTGGTATGGGCTTGACGCTAGACCAGGATAGTTTACCTGTTCTACTTGTGGGTGTAGGGACAGCCAGTGAGCGATCTCGAATGCATTGTCGACCGTCCGCTGTACTCGAAGCGATAATGTCTCTAACCCTTGGATGAGCTGGAAGGCATTGAATGGACTGAGGGCTGCTCCAAAATCTCTAAGTCCTTCGACTCTAGCTCGGATAGCAAATGCGATATTGGGTAAGCCCAGTGGATTGTCGACACCAAATACATCTGCGAAAACAAGGCCGTGATATCCTTCAGAAGGTTCTGAGAAATCAGGGTATTTGCCATTTCCGAAATCATATTTGCCACCGTCTACTATGATGCCTCCAATACTCGTGCCATGGCCTCCGATCCATTTGGTCGCACTTGCTGTGACGATGTGTGCGCCATGTTCTAGTGGTTTAAATAGGAATCCTGCAGCACCAAATGTATTGTCAACTACCAATGGTAGATCAAACTCCTCTGCTAGGGCGGCTATAGCTTCGAAGTCGGGCACATTAAATCTAGGGTTACCGATAGTCTCTAGGTACAGTGCTTTTGTGTTTTCGTCAATCAGAGATCGGAAGCTAGCGGGATCGTCTCCATCTGCAAATCGAGCCTCTATTCCTAATCTTTTGAAAGCAACTTTAAATTGATTGTGTGAGCCTCCGTATAGGAATGAAGTGGTCACAAAATTGTCTCCATTGCGTAAGATGTTGTTGAGCGCAATAAATTGTGCTGACTGTCCAGATGCTGTTGCTAGCGCAGCTACACCGCCTTCGAGTGCAGCAATTCGTTTTTCGAATACATCCGTTGTGGGATTCATGATTCTAGTATAGATATTCCCAAACTCCTTGAGCGCAAATAGATTGGCGCCATGTTTTGCATCTTTGAATACAAACGATGTGGTCTGGTAGATAGGGACGGCTCTAGATCCAGTGGTAGGATCAGGCTCCTGTCCCGCATGAAGTTGTAGTGTCTCGTATTTGTAATTTCTAATCTGATTGGACATAATTCTCTATTTATGTATGGTAAAATATTATAATGTGTTTTATGAAATGTTAGGAGGTAGTGTGAGCGCATAGGTCTCTTTCTCCTGATCGTGTAAATCTCGTCTTGTGAAAATGTAGTATTTAGATTGACGGCTTACAGATTGCTAAAGCAACAGCAGCACATATCCATATCCTGAACATGAATATCTAAATCAAAATTTGAAGTGTTTGGTGGAAACTCGAAGTGTGAAGTGTAATACATTTTTCTAACCATTGATAATCTATATTTCCCAATATTGGGTAGGATTTGGCACCTTGCTTTTAGTAGGTTGCCTGAAGGTCATAGAGCCTATTCTCTCGCTTCATCTGTATAAAGTATTATGATATCCGAAAATCGTTTTTTCGAGTAAGATGTAATTTGAAACAAAAACATCTGCGTCATAATCTTTCGACGTCGCAAATGTATGGTATAATTTTTTAATAATGCAAGTGCATCTAGGTTTTAATATCTATTTTAGGATAACTATTTAAACGCATGTTGTTTTTATTTATATGTATAATGTTTACAATGTGTATGTTGTAAGGTGTTTGAATGTTGTCGATATTTTGTGAAATAAATGACTTTACTACATTGAAAAAATAGAGTACAGTATCTATAAACAGGTCTTCGATGATTAAATCACTGGTTGTTTTACTGAGGAAATGTTGATTTTTATCGACTCCATAAGGCATGATGAATGTGACAAATATTGATTTTCTAGTGTTAGTTTTTTCGATGAAACTTGGTACTGGATTTCTTATTTTTTTGACTTCCGACAGTGTAATTTTATAAGTGTCATTATAGTATTTTGCTTCACTGATATTGATGGCACTAGGTCTATCTGTAATAGTATGAAGGCAAGCGCTCAATAATCATGAGAGGGGAGTATTTGGTAAGTTTCTTGAAAGAGCTGATATTTTTATAACTTTACAAACGCTACATCAACCACCAAAAATACTTGTAATGCGAATCATCTTATATTTCTTCCTCTTATTATCGTATTGTACCTTATCAGCTCAATCTTTGTATTCTCCTGTCAGCTACAGCCAGATAGGAACTACCGATTTTTCACATGCTCTATATCTCGGTAATGGGCAAGCGGCAGTTTTAGGTGCAGGGACTCCTTATTATCTTCAGTTTGACGCAGACTACAATTACACGTTAGATTTTATAGATAATACGAGTGGTATCCAAGATGCCCTCTTTCGATATGATGCAAATCGAGACGGTCAAGATGATTTGTTGACAGCAGATACAGGTGCTAGTGGACTAAATACATTCCTAGTTACTGATCAAGGAATGGATGATGTCGATCCTTTGTTTTCTGGTAGCTTGAGTGCTTTTCATGTGCAAGACTTTACTGGAGATGGTAACAATGAATTGATCATTAACGGGAGAGTATACAATCATCTGCCGGATGGCTCATTAGACTTACTGATGAACCGTCAACCTTCCAATGACTACAGGTATAAATCGTCATACGTTATGGATGTAAATGAGGATGGGCTGCAGGATATCATATTTCAGTTGGTAACGAATATAGGGTATTTGCGAAATAATGGAGAAGGGCGTTTTGTCCAGGAATTGTTCAATGATTTCAACCATCAATGCAAATGGATGGATGTCATCGAAACTACGGATGGTCCAGTTGTGATATATTATGATACTGATAATTCGATATATAGGTTAAACATCGATGCAGGTGCGGTGACCAAGACTGAGTTGGTAGACTCCCAACCTAACTATGGATTTAAGACCATCACCACAGATATGAATCAAGATGGGAATGAAGAGTTGATCATCTATTCTCAGCCTACCAATTATTTCTATCTGTTAGATTACAAGGAGGGACAAGATGTAGATTATAGACGGATCGATGTACAGGGATCAGAGGGCATCATGTATATAGAAGATGACGGTCGGCCTAAGCTAGTCGGCTTGACGGGTACGGCGGTAAATGTATATGAAGCGGATGCCGATCTGACCTTCGCGTTAGTAGCAAGCAACCAGACAAACACCTTAGTCTATGACAACAGTTTTGTAGATATAGATGGCGATGGTTTTGTGGATGCTTACAACGCAGATTATATCAGACCGTATTTTGGTGGCCGTGATTTTGGGGCATTGGCAAATTTTGATCTGCCGTCTACGGGTGGAGAGCTCACAGATTTTGATGGAGACGGTGATGCGGATTATGTGAAGATTGACTTTTGGTTTGAAAATCTTGGGGACAATACATTTGGTCCAGAACAGATCAATCCTAATCATAACCCATATCCCGATCCAGATATATTTTTTACAACCATAATCTACGAAGGCGATATTGACGAAGATGGTGATATCGATCTATTAACCTATAATAACTTTGGGGAGCCATTCGAATTATTAGAAAACGTAAACAACTCTTTTTTCGAAGATCCAGTGAGACTCGCAGATCTCAATACGATCAGCGGAGATTTGCTAAGCATCGAAGTGCTCGATATGGATGGTGACGGACTCAATGATATTATGATGGCGGCAGCTACAGGACTAGTATGGTGGAGGCAGACAGGTGCTCTAGAATTTAGTGCAGGTGTGCAGTTGTCTGAGGCTAATTATCGGCCGCGAGGGATCGATGTGAGAGATGGGAATGGGGATGGATACCCAGATATAGTACTAGGAACAGGTACTATAAATGCCGGTACTGCATTCGGAGAAACCTTGCTATACAGAGGAACACCTTTGGGCCCGATTCTAGTCGGTATGATGAGTGGCACGAGTGGTTATCAGAAACCATCATTTATAGATTATGATAATAATGGCGTGGACGATATCCTAGTAAGTAATGGCAATGAGCTTTATCTTTTTGCGTATTCAGATTACGCTTCTGTGAGCAATACTAAAAGGACAATAAGTAGTGATTTTGCAGATTTTGGAGACTACATAGTAGCAGACGTTGATGGCGATGCTGACGATGATATCATAATCTATGACGACGGCACAAGTAAATTTAGTTATTTGCTTAAAGATGCTTCTTTGTCAATTAGCAATCTATGTCCACTCAATAACCTAATAATATATAGTCAAGATCAAGCCGACTTATATGAGAGTAGGTATGGCACATGTGCAGAAATCAATGGCGATGTATTTATAGGAGGTACTGGAGATTGGGCCGATTTGACTGACTTGGCTGGTATGACTAATATCCGCAAGATCAATGGCAATCTAAAATTGAGATTTATGAATGTAGTCGGAGATTTATATGGTCTTCATAATATAGATACCATTGCGAACAGCTTGACGTTAGAGGTTTTGAGGCTGAGTGACTATGGTATGTTCGAGGACCTCAAGTATGTAGGAGATGATATAATTTTTGATAATATATTAGCTGGATTGCCGACAGAAGATGCACTTCCTAGCCTCGAGTATGTGGGACGAAATATGAAGGTCATTAGGGTCAATATGCGCACAATAAAGCCATTTATTTATGATAACAAACTGCATGGAGATTTTGATTATTATGACAGCTATGGTGATCTGAACACATTGGCGGGATTGGCAGAATTGGACACAGTAGTCGGGACGCTAAAGTTGGGAAGTGATCAATTTGGCAATTTGAATGTGTTGGAAAATCTAGAGTATGTAGGTGGCCTCAGTTTGTCGGGAGTCAACTTAGATACCGTCAAGCTCAATCTTTTGCAAGACAGCATTCCGAGATCTTTTGTCGTGCAAACAGGATATTTTTCAGAAGGGGCCATAATTCATGATTTATCACTCAAAAGTGTTGGAGGAGATTTCTTGGTGGACGCCGCGGATATTGGGTCATGGGCTGATTTAGAGTATGTCGGCGAAGACTTTAGTGTGAGAGCTAGCAGTATTGATTCTCAGTCGTTCAATAAGCTAACGGAGACTGAAAATTTCAGTTACGCCATTACGGGAAATGACCCTTCGTCTGATTTTTCAAATTTTCCAAATCTCAAAAAAGTTCGGGGTTGGTTTTCGACTTCATCGATAGGATCTCTAGCGGGACTAGAGGGACTCGACAGCATTTATGCTAGCATGACGATAGTTAATAGTGCTAACATTACTAATCTGCAAGGGTTTGGTGATGACTTGTATGTAGGTGAATCTTGGAGGTTGGTCAACAATCCTAATTTAAACTACTGTGAATCTGTACCATTCTGCAATCACCTAGAAGCTGGGGGAGACTATACTATTGTTGGAAATGCAGCCAACTGCGATGACATTAGTGATATCAAATGCATAGGCAACAGTATCTCAGGTATTGTGTTTTATGATTACAATCAGAATGGTACATATGACGAAGCTACAGAAGCAAGGTTGTCGGATGTCGAGTTGGCATTTGTCAATGAATTGGCTACTACAATAACAGGCAATAATGGCTTCTACAGGAAATATCTTTTGGCGGGACAGGACTTCAGAGTAGATGCAATACCTTATCAAGATTTTGTATTTACAACGGCATCATTTTATGAGATAGATTCCTTTGTACCGGAAGAGTCTGGCTTAGATACCTATGATTTTGGACTGGTCTCAAATTTGACAGATGTTGCCTACAGTACAGCGCTCAACAGTGGACTATTTATTTGTAATCGCGAGTTTGTAATCGATGCATCAATCAAAAATGTCGGCGCAGATATTGGCGCGGGGTACTTGTTGTATACCTATAGCCCAGAACTGACGCTAGATCCATTGTGGGACGAATTTACTTCGCATAATGCAGTTGATCGTACAATTCGGATTGACTTCGATGAGCTCTATCCATATTTTAGCGTTCTTTCAGAGATTCCATTCATCGCTCCATCAGCAGACGAACTTTCGAACGAAAATATGGAGGTCGCACTAGAGATATTTCAACTGCAAGGTCCTTCCTTTACTAAGGTACACGAAGATGTTATTACCCTTGGGCTTTTATGCTCCTATGATCCAAATGATAAATTGGTGACCTCTACAGACAAGACGGGTAACATTAGAGTTAATGAATCCGGAGATGAACTCATCTATACCATTAGATTTCAAAATACGGGTAACTTCTATGCAGAGGATGTCAGAATCACGGATGAGATCTCTGAAGACTTAGACCTAAGTACATTTAGATATATTGACGCCAGTCACGACGTTGAAATCTCACTGCGAGAACGGGAGCTGACGTTTATGTTTGCGGAGATATTCTTGACAGACAGTACTTCCAGTTTTATCGAGAGCCAAGGATTTGTCTCTTTTGCGATCAAGCCTTTTTCGTATGCTCTAGATGATGCCTTTTTCAACCAAGCTAGTATATTTTTCGATTTTAATGATCCCATCATTACCAATATTGCGCAAAGTGTAGTGTATGATCCGACAGTATCAGTGGCCGATATTGCAAACATGACAGTAAGAGTATATCCACAGCCAACCGGTCAATCGATAACCATACATACAGAGGATAATTCGTTGTTAAGGCCAGTATCCTATGACATTCTAGATGTGACAGGCCGTACATTGGTCGGGGGGGCGATTAGTAGTAATCGTCATCAAGTAGATGTCGGCGAGATAGCATCAGGTAGTTATATACTGCGATTACAGTCCGAGGACAGTAGCGTTATGTATATGAAAATGGTTGTTTTGAGATGATCTTGAAAACAAGCAAGGCACTCTAAACAGCTAACACCTAAACCTGTAAACAGCTAGCACTACACATCCAATAATATCAGTCTTCTAGGGTGATCGAGCTTACGCTTGTTGACCATTACATCCTGATTCCATATCATTCTTCGGATATCTTTGGTGACAGTCGGGCTCATATAGAAGTATCGATGATTGGACATGCTGCTAGAGAAGTTGATATGATCAGTAATAGCTGAGACGTCTATTATTCTAAAGTTTTCTGGCATTTTATAGGGGTCGAGACCATTCAGTCCGAGTCTCTTGTTTTTGTTGATCAGCTTGGACATTTTTAGTGAGCGATCGTTATTATGGACGTAGATTGTAGTTTGATTTACAATAGTGTAAAGTTTTTCGAGTGATCCTCCAATGTCAAAAACACTGCTTTCTACATCTGCGCCGGCAGCAATATAATGGTCGATAACTTTCTCACCTTTGTCCAATAGGCCACTGCTTATAACCATATGTTCGAACATCCGATTTCCCATTGAATGGCAGAGGAATGTAAGTCTTATACTATTGGGATCTAGTGTGACGAGTTGATTTAGAAGTGGGGACAAGAATTCACCTTTGCTTCTTGCTATTTTTACACCCGTCAGATAATTTAGTGAACTGTCCCAGATGATTGAGAGTTTTACTTTTATTTTTCTGTCCTCAGTAGCATAGACATCTCGAGATAGATTTCTAACCATTTCTTTCCATGGCAAGGTGAAATTGCCCCAGATTCCATGTATGATCACATTTAGTCCTTGAAAGGTGTTTTCTTGAGCCAGTTCAGAAGATAGGATAGATGTCAAATCGTCAAAAGACTGGATAGTTTGGATAGGTAACCTTGTAGGGTTGTACTCTGAGTCATAAGCTACACGTCCGTATTCAAGGACAAAATCGTCTGTGCTTGAACCATCAATCTTTAGATAGAAATGTTTGTATTCTTGGAGATTTGTGATCATATCTAATTTATCAAGTGGAAAGATACCTCAATTCTTACTATGAAAACTCCAAAATCTTGAAAGGTGTGTAAATTGAAATTCATCTTTATAGAATTTTAAGCCATGAATTTTAAGCATTTTCTCCTTGAATAACCAAACTGCTTTTAGATTTTGACAAAAAGAGAGTATGGGTTCACTATTTTATGCACTCAGGCAAGAGGTTCGAAATCACAAGAAATCCCTGCGACACTGAAGGAGCAAGCTCCAAAAATAACTTTTCTGCTATGAAGTCTAAGGGAGTAAATGTTAACTACTGAACTACCCGTCGTTTAACTTTAGGCGTCGCGGATGATCTAGTTCTTGTTTATTCACTAAAATATTTTTATTTGTTACCATTCGTCTTATATCTTCCATGATTATAGGACTCATGTAGAAATAGTGATGGTTAGACATTTTGCTAGACAGACTGAGATTGTCAGCGATAACTGAAACGTCTACTAATCGATAGTTTTCTGGCAGTGTATTAAGATCAACACCATCCAATCCAAGTCGATTATTCTTATGGACGAGTTTAGACATTTTGAGCGAACGATCATTGTTGTGTACATAGATTGTGATATCATCTACGATGGTATGCAGTTTTTCGAGTGGTTGTCCACGTTCGAAATTTGAGCTGCCTATATCGGCACCCACCGCTATGTAGTGGTCAATCTTTTTCTGTTCAGCTTTGATTATTTCACTTTCAGCTACCATATATTGAAATATACGATTGCCCATAGAATGACATAAGAACGTAAGCTGAACTGTGTCTGTATCAATGCCAGCCAATTGATCAAGGAGCGGAGACAGAAAAGTACCTTTCTTTTGCGATATTTTACGCCCCACAAAGTAACTGATAGAGCTATCCCATACAATATATAATACTACTTGATTGGGATTTTTAGTAGATTGATAGACATCGCTTTCAAGATTTCTGACCATCTCATTCCATGCAGTACGATAATTGCCCCAGATCCCATGGATTACAACATTGAGCTCAGGCTTACCATCAACATCTGCCAATGCTTCAGTCAAAACATTAGTGAGATCATCAAAGGATTGTATTGAATTCATCTCATTACGAGTAGGATTATAGTCTTTATCGTAGCCGATTTTACCATATTCTATATCAAATTTTTCTGTGTTAGATCCATCAAGCTTAAGGTAGTAGTGATTGAGGTCTACTTGCCCATTCGCCAAGAAAGGGATAAGTATGGTGAAGATGACAAGTACGGAGGTTTTTTTGAGTAGCATCTATCTCTAATTTTATTATTGCGTACTTTAGTCCAATGCTTCTGGAGCTTCCATCAATTGAAAAAACTGATCTAACCTTGGTTGTATGATGATTTCGGTTCTTCGATTTTTTGATCTTCCTTCTGCAGAATCATTGTCTTCCTTAGGTTGGTGATATGATCTACCTGCTGCTGTAAGTCTAGATGGATTGACATAATGCTCATTTACCAGTGATCTCACTACTGCAGTTGCCCTCTTGACACTTAGATCCCAGTTGTCACTTACACAGTCTGTATTCATAGGCACATTGTCTGTATGGCCTTCGACAAGAATCTGTAACTGATCATGATCATTGATTACTGATGCTATTTTACCAAGAACATCATCTGCTTTCTGATTAATATTAGAACTTCCAGATCTGAATAGCAGTTTGTCTGATATTGAAACATGCACTAGACCTCCTCGTACCTCTACTTGGATGTCTGAATCGTTGATGTCAGATAGTGATCGCTTTAGATTCATGACTAGGGATAGGTTGACAGAATCTTTTGACTGCACTTTTTTATTAAGATCTTCTATGTACGCAGTCTGCCGACTTATGTTTTCTAGCGAATTTTTGATACTTTCAGCTCCAGTCTTACTGACAACAGATAGATCTCCCATACGATCGAGCAGACCCATATTCGTTGATTTCATTGTCTCAATCTGTTCTTTGAGAGATGCTATTTGCTCATTTTTGAGTTCGACTTCTTTCTTATCGCAAGAGGTGAGTGTGAAGATCGTAAGTAAGACTATCGGAAGTAACTTATTCATAGTTAGTATATTTTGTGTTGTTTTGTTAGTAACGTATGTTTTGGGTTATAAGTTATCCTGAGTGATTATTTATGCATTGTAGAGATGGTTAGTGGCAAGTATTTGCATGTTGGGATGGGTTATTTGGCAATATGACTTATCTGCAAATCTACGAATAGTACCGTTTCATCTCATAGAAGTCTCTGACACGCTCATCTACTTTGATGTCTTGGGGGCGGATAGGGTGCTTCAGAATAATTCCATCGAATGTACGGCATCTACTGAGGGCGACATACGTCTGTCCATATTCGAATGCACCACCACCTAAGTCGATGATTACTCTATCAAAAGTTTTTCCTTGGCTTTTGTGGATAGTAATTGCCCAAGCCAGTTTCACGGGATATTGCTTGAAGGTACCGACAACATCCGTTTTTATTGATCTTGGATTTTCGGTATCGTTCTTATATTTGATGATTTCCCACTCCCATTTTTCCAGTTCGAAGGTTTGATTGTCTTCGTAGCCATCAAGAATAGATACAACTATCTTATTAGCGGCTAGTTCTTTGATTATTCCGATAGATCCATTGACAAATCTCTTCTGCAGATCATTTTTGAGAAACATTACTTGCGAACCCTCTTTCAGTTGTAAGACTGGATCTGTTGGAAATAGTCTTGGGTTGAATGATCCATTTACATTGGCCGTATAGGTAAATGGTTCGGTGTCCAGCTGTCTTATTTGGTGGGCATTTATCTCTTCTGCGGTTTTGTTTCTACTTGTCAGAGTGATGTAGTATGCGGCATCTTCTGGCAGTTCGACATGGCGCTCGTTGAGTTCCATCATATCGTCATAGTCGAAGTGGTTGAGCCGTACGTTGTCGAGTAGATTGATGAAGTTTCTTTCATCTTGCCGGAATACTTCATGGAGTTCAATCATCGAAAATTCAAATTGATCAGCCTTTGTTATGATGTCCGCGGAGAAGAAATACGGGCTTTCGTAGTGGGTCACAAAATGCCGCTTCTCGAAGTCTGATGCAATCACGGGAGGTAGTTGGAATAGATCGCCAAAGAAGACCATCTGCACTCCACCAAATGGAGCGTCTACATTTCTATTAATACGAAGAAATATATCAATGTTGTCCATCATATCCGCTCTGACCATAGAGATCTCATCGATTATGATGATGTCGAGCTTCATATACATCCGCCAGTTTTTACGTCGTTGGATGTCGTACCTATTGATCATTTTAGGAGGAAAACCAAAGAATGAATGCAGCGTTTGACCTCTCACGTTGAGGGCAGCAATACCAGTCGGTGCTAACACAGCGGTTACCTTTCTAGTTGTATTTCGAAATAGCTGGAGTAGGGTAGATTTACCAGTCCCAGCTCTACCTGTGATGAATAAGTTGTCCCTTGTGTTTTCCAGTTGGTCTACTACAGCCTTGAACTCATCACTCAGGGTAAGGGGCTGTTTTAGATTCATATTGGAGTATTACTTTTAATCTTTTTTGAATGCAGGATCTTCCTCTGGAACGGTATATGGGTCTTTGTTTTTGCCACCGAATACGGACACTTTTACATATCGGCTAGGGTTGAGTCGGAAGTCTTGTAAGAGCAGAGATAGGTTCTTGGTCGTCTCTTCTAGATTGACATATAAGTCCTTGTCGTTTAGCAATTTTGCCATTGTTCCATCACCAGTGTTTGCCTTGTCCATGATCACATTTAGTTGCTTCATCGCGCTATCAGCGCTAGTTAATGTACCTTCTAGTTGAGCGATTGCTGATTTTGCTTCTTCTAGTGTAGCAGTTGTGGTAGTGATGGTATTGCCAATATTTGCGTTTTTGAGGTCAGTACTTAGCGCATTGAAGTTGGTAAGCATAGAAGTAATCTGTGCATTGCTTTGCGACAAATTGGAAGTAATGGATGCCATATTTTCCATCGTACTTTTGAGATTTTTGGCAGATTGATTCATGATCCTATTTGTCGTTTCTGTGAGCGCGGCCATGTTCTCCATTGTTTTTTGGAGTTCAAGGATTGTTTTATTGACTGCGCCTTCTCCATTTTCAGTACCCAGTTGACCGAGTACCGTTGATAGCTCTGATCCTATCGCCGATGCATATTCGGAGACCTCACCTTTATTTACCATCGATCCTATGAGACCTTTTACTTTACCTGTAAGGATGTCGCCATCTACTACACAATTGGCACCAGAGCAAGGGGTGTCAAACGCTAAGCTCAAAACCTTACCTCCTATGAAACTTTCATTTATTAATTCAGCTCTTGCGCTTTTTGGTATAGAGAATCCCGCTTTGACATCAAATGTGATCATCATTTGTTGCATGTTTTCTGGATCTAACTCTACATTTAGTACACTACCTACCTTATATCCATTGATGAGCACAGGTGAGGACTTTGAGAGACCGGTCACATCAGAATAGTAGGTCTTAAGTGTAAATGACTTTTCTAGCAGATTGTTACCTTTTAGAAAGGTGTAGCCCCAAATACTAAACAGGATTACGGTTAATGCAAATGCGCCTAATTTAATTTCTCTTGACATTATTTGTTTTCTAGCGTTTACGAGATCATCATTATACGGATGACTGATTCCCAATTGTAACTTGTTAGCTCTACTATTGTTTGATCTTGGGAATAATTAGCACAAAAATAGAAAAGATATTAAAGGATGGCATATCGATATGGTTTTATTAACGCAACAGCTTATTTAAATGCTGCATGAAGATCAAATAGATGGAGTTAATGAATCGATACTTAATCCAATTTTCTTACAAAACCTTTTCCATATCCATCATCAGCTAGAATCTTCATCATCGCAGTTGCATCTTCTCGGGTAGCAAATTGTCCCACCATGTATTTCAGTACAGATCCGGATCTTTCGATGTATAATTTACCATATTTTGACAAAGCCGATTCATATGCTGCAGACTTTTTCTTTGAGAAAACTCCGATTTGTACTATGTATTGATTGGGCTGATCTACAGGTTGTTTTACTATATTTTCTTCTTTGACTTTCCTTTTGACTTCAGTATAGCTGTCAATTTCGGCTCCAGCTGTGATTTGATCACTGAAATAATCTTGTACCCCAGATGATATTCTGCTGGCCATCTCATCTTGACCAGTATCGCTCATTAGGTATTTTTCTTCTTTTGGATTACTTAGGAAGCCCGTTTCGATCAGTATTGACGGCATCGTTGCTTGTCGCAATACTACAAAACCAGCTTGTTTGACCCCTCTAGAATTGGCTCCAGGCCTACCTTTTAGTTTACTTTCTACATTTGATGCCAAGGCAATACTGTTATCGAGAAATACATTTTGGATCATGGACAATAAGATATGGCCGATCGGAGAGTTTGGATCGTATCCATCATAGTGTGTTTCATGTTCGCTTTCTAAGAGGATTGCACTATTTTCTCTCTTTGCTACATTCAGATTTTCTTCGGCTTTATGGAGTCCCATTACGAATGTCTCTGTTCCACAGACATCAGGATTGCCTGCATAATTACAATGAATAGATATGAATAAATCCGCCTTCTTACGATTGGCTATGGCAATACGCTCATGCAGAGGAATGAACACATCCTCTTTTCTTGTGTACACCACTTCTATGCCACTTCCGCTTTTGGTGATCTGTGAGCCAATCTTGAGAGCGATTTGTAATGCGATATCTTTTTCTTGAGAATTTTTTCCGTGCGTTCCTGGGTCATGTCCTCCATGACCAGCATCCACAACTATGATCCGCTTCCCATCGGCGGCATTTGAAGGGAACTCATATTTATGTACATGGGCTACCATTTTAGCACATGTGACATGCTCTACTGACCCACATTCAGCAGTGCTGCATGATGCGATTGCAAATTTTACAATATCTTTAACGCTAGCAAAGGCCGCAATAGATGACAGGAGGCAGATTGTAATCGTTAGACATTTAATCATTTCTTTCATACACTTATGAGACCTTTGGGTTAAATTTGACCTTTTCATAATAAGTATTGATGTAAAAATAGGTAAATTCCATTTAATAATCTTGAAATTAAGTAATTACATAGTTTATTTTTTCTTAATATGTTGCTCTGTTGATTTGGGTGGACAGGTCACAGATAGTATTTCTACTACGAAGCAGAAGGATATTATAACAAGCCTAGATACTTCATTATTGTCTGCAAACTTGGATACCATACCACTAGATTCGATGGAGGTTGGGAGGATAGTAAGTGATTCGATGGTGGTAAAGAATGTCAACAATTCGAAAAATGTAAAGATTGCAGAAGGCGGATTAGATGATATCATCGACTATGGATCCAAGGACAGTAGCTTTGTAGATGTCAAGAAAAATCAGATTCATCTCTTTGGTGAGGCATATGTAAAATACAAAGAATATGACCTGAAGGCAGGATACATAATTTTCGATATGGAGAAGAAAGAAGCTTCTGCATTCGAGTTGGAAGATGCTAGAGGTCGCAAAATTCAAAAGCCGGATTTTACCGACGGTAACAATGCTTTTAAATCTAATGGTCTGCGGTTTAATTTTGAGTCCAAAAAGGGACTGATATTTGATGCGGTAACGCAAGAAGGAGAATTCACAATTCATGGTGCTCGGACTAAATTTGTGAGTAAAGATGCAGACAGTACCTATACCAGTGATCAGATATTCAATCAAGATGCTTTTATCACAACATGCGATGAAGATCACCCACATTTTGGTTTTCATGCCCGAAAATTAAAAGTAATACCTAATAAATTAGCCATTATTGGACTCTCTCAATTAGAGATAATGGGAATTCCAACGCCTATCATATTGCCTTTTGGATTTTTTCCATTGGTAGAAGGGCGATCTTCGGGTATTATCTTTCCAAATAATTACGAGTATAATGAGAATCTAGGGCTAGGTTTTCGAGAGATAGGCTATTACTTCCCGATCAATGATTATATGGATCTCAGGCTGACAGGTGATATCTATACCCGGGGTACGCACCGCATCAATGCAAGATCCCAGTATAAGAAGCGATATAAATATTCTGGGAATGTACAACTCAGTTATGCCAACAATATCGGAGAGAGTAGCATAGATGGCACTAGAACATTCAATAGATCATATAGTCTGAAAGTGACACACAACCAGGATGCAAAAGCACACCCATATCGGACTATCGGAGGTACCATTAATTTGTCGACCAATAGGTTTGATCAGATCAATACCAATGATTTTGAAAATGTAGTCAACAATAAGATTCAGTCAAATTTCTTCTATAAGCATACGATGCCTGGGACGCCGTTTTCATTCAGTGCGGGGATGTCTCATTTTCAAGATAATCAAACCAGAAAGGTCGACATCACGCTCCCTGACGCTCGCTTAAATATGATTACGATTTTTCCATTCAAGAGTAACAAGGGAGGGCAAGAGAAATGGTATGAAAAGATCAATTTAGATTACGATGCCCAGTTCAAAAACTACGTCACGGCTACGGATACTACACTGTTTACCGATGAAGTGTGGGACAATCTACAAACAGGACTCTCCCACAAGGCGACCACAGGAGCAAACTTTAGAGTACTTAAGTATTTCAACCTTACGGCAAATGCAGACTTCGAACAGTTTGTGCTTACTAGAAAGCAAGATCGGCTATTGGACCCGAAAGAGCTCCTTGATAGCGTGGGTGTATCTGTAGATCAGCGTGGAGTGGAGACTATCCTCTATGACACCACATATGGTCAAGTCAATGAGTTCTTCGAAAATGGACTACAGACAGTGGAGCTATTTGGGATGGGTATGTCGATCAATACGCAGCGGTTTGCCACCGTCAGATTCAAGAAAGGATGGCTGCGAGGACTGAGACATACGGCCAAGCCTTCTATTGGATTTTCGTACCGTCCGGATACACAGAATCGATACCAAGACTCAGTCTCCGTATCTGCGAATCCAAATATGATCGATGAAGTTACATACTATAATCCATATCGGGGCGGTGCCTTTAATCCCTCATTTAATACGCGCCAAATGGCATTGACATACAGGATTAATAATTTCTTCGAAGGGAAATATTGGTCCAAGCAAGACAGCACAGAGAAGAAATTCAAATTGCTCAACAGTCTTAATCTGGATGGTCGGTATAACTTTGCAGCGGATTCTTTGAAATTCAGTCCACTAAACGTCAGAGGCAACAGCCAGTTCTTTAAGGGAATCACGTCTTTAAACTTTGATGCTAGATTCAATTTTTACGAAAAGAACGAAAATGGAACCCTCATCAATCAATCGGTGTGGAGTAAAAGTAGAAGGCCTGTGAAGTTTGATGTATTTAATGTGACTGTGACCAACGGTTTGACGATAGGTAAGATTCGGGAATTCATAGTCGGTGACAAAGAAAAGACTTCTGAAGACATACTTAGTAAGGGGAAATCCCTAGCCGATTGGGTTGATAATTTTAGGATCAATCATCAGTTCAGATACCGAATTCAGAAGCAGACAAATGGGGTAGATACTGGTTTCGTGCAATCTCACTCGATCAGACTTTCTGGAAATATCGAATTGACGGATACTTGGAATCTTTCGATCAGCAATATCGAGTATGATCTTCTAAATAAGGATTTTGTCTACCCTCAGTTTGGTTTGTCGCGAGATCTTCACTGTTGGACGATGCAGTTTAATTGGACTCCAGCGATAGAAGTATATAGCTTTTTTATAGGTGTGAAGTCTAATAGCTTGAGCTTCTTGAAATATGATTATGGACAGCGAAATAGCGGACGACTTACTGGAGGGTAGGTTTAACAGCATATCGTGCTGATCAGCAGCAATCGTGATAACGGCTAGATTCCTAATGATTTCTGATAATTACGGAATGATTATTATGGAGATAATCAGTGCGAAAATTTCTAATTTGTAGCTTTTACTAGAATTTATTCGAGGATAAATATATATTTGCACAAATATTATTCTACTGGTAGTTGTATTTAGGGCTACAAAAGAAATATTATTTTAAAAATAATTGAATATCAACTTTATATAAACTAATGGACAAGATAGATTTAAAAATTCTAAAGTTATTACAGGAAAATAGTAAGATTACGAACCTTGATTTATCAAAGAAAATAGGTCTTTCTCCTGCACCTACCTTAGAGAGAGTGAAAAAACTAGAGCAAAGTGGCATCATATTGAGCTACCATGCGAAAGTAGATGCGGCGGCTATTGGACTTAATGTGAGGACTTTCATATTGGTGTCGCTCGCATGGCAAAAGGAAAATGCGTTGGAAAATTTCATAGCAAAGGTCAATTCTATTGATGAAATAACGGAGTGTTATATCATTACTGGCGATGCAGATTTTCTCTTAAAAGTAGTTTGTAAAGATATACCGACTTACGAAAAGTTACTTTTTAAAACATTGTCGCAAATTGATGAAATAGAACGTCTCAAGACGTTGATGACATTGAGTAAGGTCAAAAAAGAAAAAGTGCTTCCATTCTTCTATGAGGAATGATAGCAATCACGTTATAGAGCAAATAAAAATTGCCGATACCATTCAAAGGTGTCGGCATTTTTTATCTTACGACTTCTGGTAGTCCCTATCACTAATACCAATTACTGTTTATAATTTCGCATTATTTTTAGGGTCAGCTATGATAAATCAAGGCGAATAAATACTGCTATATGAGCAAAACTAAAGAAAGCCTTTTGTGGCAATTTCAGAAGAAAGGAGAATCTAGAACACATTATATTTTAGGTACCATGCATGTCAAAAGTGAGGAAGCTTATACTCCTGTGACAATGGCAAAGCATTACATGGAGCAGTGCCAGATGTATGCAGGGGAGATGGATCTAGATGATCCTCAGTTGGATAGTATGTGGTCTTATTTTTTATTGCGAGGAGATCAGCGGCTCGTGGACCTTATAGGACAAAAGAAGTATGATAAATACAGTAAGGTCATCGGCAAGGCTTTTGGAGTTGAACTAGACGAGATATCTCATTACTTACCGATGATCATCACCAATATGATTTCGGAATCTATCACTACACGTAAATATGATTTGGCATTGGATCATTTTTTATGGAATTATGCGCAAGCGCTGTCAATGGAGATGCACGGCCTTGAATCGGCACAAGATCAATTCATGATTCTAGAAGCAATACCGATGAAGATCCAACTCAAAGGACTTAAGAGTTGTGTGAAAAATGTAAATTCTTTTAGAAAGAAAGTACTAAATCTTGGGGAGATGTATCAAAATGGTCGCCTAAAACAACTCTACAAGACAAGTTGCAAATCCATGGGTGATCTTCGCGGGATGATGATATACGATCGCAATGCCATCATGGCTGATCGTCTAGTTGCTCTGGCGCAAGATGGAGCCGTATTCTCGGCAGTCGGTGCCGCTCATTTACCTGGAGCGAAGGGAATGTTGCGGCTTATCAAAAAGAAAGGATTTATCGTCAGGCCGGTTACTATTTGATATCATTGGACCTACAGGTCGGTAGGCACTGCTTATATTTTCAATTTTGAGGAGATTTATGTATTTTTAGCAGCATAAACTCCAAATAAATGAAGACCCCGTCCAAAATTTCACCGCATTTCTTTCATCATGAATTGTTTTCTAAGGGAATGTGGCAGTCACATTCCAACGTTTTTTTGAGGAAATTATTAGATCCAAGGCTAATTCCCATATTGGAAAAAATCAGGACTGACCTAAATAGAACAGTATCTGTTAATACTTGGTACTGGGCATCTAATACAGCTCAGTATAGAGGGTTTCGCCCTTTTTCCACTAGCATCGGTGCGCGGTATAGTCAGCATAAGATGGGGCGAGCGGTGGATCTCAAAATCAGAGGCATGACTGCGGACGAAGTGAGAGCTTTTATTTTGGACAAGGAGTCCGAGTTTATGCATTTGGGTCTTACTAGATTAGAGGATGGACGAGATGCACCTACCTGGACGCATCTAGACCTTGCTTGGACAGGTAAAGATAAAATTCATGTGTTTCGAGATAGATAGGGTTTTTTCAGTAGAATTAAGCCCTTGTGTAGTGGTGATTTATTATCCCTACTGCCAGTCGATTTTTATCATTCTATAATCTCTCAAACCATGGAACATGACAAAAGCAAGTAATTCCATATTTTCGAAGCTAAAAGACGACCTATCCTGGACAACGGGATCGATCGGCATAATTTTTTTATTGTCTTTGCTCATGCAGTGGGTGCTAGCAAGGTTCAGAAAAGAGAGGTTTTATAGCGAAATTGAATTTGGGTTTAATAGCAATCGGAATTTCTTTGAGAAAGAGCGGGCGGCATTGTATACAGGATTTGATCTTGAGCTTCTATTTTTCATTCCAGATGTAGTGTTGATGGTGGCCATTTGTTGGACTGCGAGAATTATCACACGCAAGCTTTACCAGACCCGAAAAAAGCAGTACATCAGTTATTCCTTTTTTAAGCTAGCATTGTATAGCTCGGGAATAGCTGCAATCTTGCTGGATATATACGAGAATGGGCAGTATTGTTTCGGACTGGATTTCTTCTTACCGTATTGGAGTGGGGTGGATGATGCCCAATCGATTGCCATGGGCGGATTTTTTGCGGCGGTGTTGGTCTATCTTTATTTGCACTTTTCGAATGAAGGGCTAGACGATGAGCGTGTGGATGACGATTTTGTGTTATCTATTCGTTGGCAACCTGAGAAACTGATCACTCTGCTCAAAGCCTCTACCGTAAGTATTATCTTTTTGATAGTTATAGGTTTGGGATTGACATTACTTGATCAAGGGGCTACTCTGGTCGTTCATCTGATCGACTCGGCAGGCAGTTGGTATGGGATCATGCAGCTGATTATGACTGTTTTATTGATTAATCTTCTGGCGGTGATGATAAGTCACTACCCAGAATATTTTGCCAATGCCCTCGAAGATAATGCTTATTCAAGGTGGAAAATTAATAGGATTGCGAGGGTATTTCCATGGTTGATTACATTTACGAATTACCATCATGACGACCAGCTAGGAAAACCGACCAAGAAGTACACTTCGTTGATCACTCTGATTCGGTATTATTTAGGAGTACTTACATATATTGCGTGGTTTTATGTTGTTTACAAAGCTTTTGATCTGTATGGTTTGACTGCTTGGACTGCTGGACCATCTGTACTATTATGGTCATTTGCTGTCGTTGTATTGATTTTTCACCTATATAGAGTGCATAGTCGAGATTCTAAAGATCTATTGGATAGGATACATTCCATGCGAGTATTGGATCCTAATGTAGCTACTACTTTTGTTATTGAAAAAGAGGCTATCGACAAGGTGCGTCCCTGGATTAGGAGCTATTGGATATTGATGTCAAGTACCGTGTCTTTAGGAGTCTTGACGTTGATTATTTACAATGGGTTGGGTTGGCATAAATACTCATTTTGGATAACGATCCTGTTTTTATTGTCGAATACGCTGCACTACGTCTTCTTTAGATTTACTCGGAGCTATTCTAAATTTGTATGGTTTGACGCTGACCGAGTAGGTGATATGCTGAAGGTAGACAATGAATGTGCGTTTCAAGATGGCAGTATGGTGAATCTTGTTATTGAAAACGATGCTAGCTATAAAGTCTATCACGAAATTGGGGGTGCGAGTTCTAATTTTCATTTCCTGAAATGGATATGGTATTTTACATGTTTATCGATTGTGTACTTGTGCTTATCCTTTTGGTCAATGGATGGCGATATTACAAATTACAGTGCTATTCCGATGGTGTTGTCATTTCTAGTTGTGATATATATAGCCATGATTTATCCGATCAAGCTATACATGGCTTACGGTCGCAAAAGATACAATGAGAGAAGCGAGGAAGATGATCTTACAAACTACTTCCAAAGAAAAATGAATTTTCTGAAATGGGTGGCGATAGTTTTGGGCGTAGTCTTCGGATTAGGGATCTGTAAGAACGTTGACAATTTACATACGCTTTACTACGTCAAGTCTAATCAGGCGCAAGATGTTGAGGAATATGTACAATCTCTAGATACCCATATCACTCAGATGGCAATGGCTAGTGATAGCATACCTAGTCCTATGTTACAGATTACCAGTTTTGGTGGTGGATTGAAGTCTAACCTATGGACACTCTTGGTTCTCAATGAGCTCAACAAATGTGTACGTGAGGATGTACCTAACGGTAGACGGATCTTGGACTATGCAGTTTCTATGTCTGGAGTAAGTGGAGGTGCAGTAGGTTTGGGTAATTATTTGGTTTTAGATTATAAAGAGAGGATAGATTCTAAGTACGTTACTGAGCAAGTAATACGCGATGTAGGGCTAGAAAATATTTTAGCAATAGATGCAGCGGGAATTTTTGGGCACGACAGAATTAGGCAAATTTTATCTTGGGGGTCGTCCGCTAGTGATCCCAACAAAGATCGGTCATATTATGCCATGCTGAGATATATGAAAGTACTCAATGGAGAAAATAAATCTCATGAAATAGTACCAGGTTCTGACGAGTCTTTGTCTTCTTTTTGGTCTAGTATGAGATCCGGCGTGAGTCATAATCCTGCACTCATCATTAATACTGCAAGTACCGGCTCTAGTCCTGGAGTATCGTATAGCTTAAGGTCAGATTCAATCGTGTTTCCGGGATATATTCATTTATCCGATAGCGACAAGGAGAAGGGCAATGTGCACAAAGATCTGCGCTATTATGATGCAGTCAGCACGTCCAATAGGTTTCCGATTATGAGTCCTGCTGCACAGATCGAAAATGAAGGGTTCTTTTTGGATGGTGGATATTTCGAAAATTCTGGCTTACTGACTTCTGGTCACTTTATGAATGCGATCCAGTTGAAGTCCAAATACCTACAACAAGTGCCGATAGGTTCTCTAGTCATTATCAATAGCAAATCTGACTATGTCCGTAGATTTATCAAACAGCATGGGATTTACCAGTACATCGTCGACCAATCGACAAATGCAGCGGCGATTATTGCAGGTATTACTAATATTGATAAGTTGCCAAATGTACTACTTGAGACCAAGGAGACATACACGAGGACTGGCGATAGCTTACTTACTGTACTCTTGCCACATCCGATTTCTGTAGAGGATATATATCAAGCCTTAGGAGGAGAATTCATTCTTACCAAAGAGATTATCGATACGATTGCCTATAATAATAGATTGGTTCATGAGGCATTGGATGCTCTAGGTGAGCATGATCCAGCGGTCGATTTTGATAGAGAATATCATGGTGTAGTAGTGCCGCCTCTAGCTAGGACACTTTCACGACCTGCCGTGGAGTATGAGATAGCAATGGTACGTCATCATCCTCAGGTTATTTCGGAATTGAAGCGGATTGTTGATTTTATTAAAATTGATAAGGGTGCGGTAGATGATCGAATTGTCCCGGTAGCTCATCCTAATGTAGCCGCTCCAGCAAGTGTGGTAAAAAGTAAGCTTAAGGATGCCTATCAAGTGAAAGTTCCGACAAAGAAAACTACGAGAAAGGTGGATCCCTCTGAACTATTAATAAAGAAAAACCCTGATAAGGACTGATCGAAATCAAATTTCAGTATCTGTTTGAGGTATAGTTGCTGTCACAGATAATACTGGATATTGTCGACTAAAACTTGAAAGCTAAAAAATGAAATGTTATGAATTACTGTTATGTAGATCCTGCAGGTGGGCCGATTGTGGTACAAATTGAAGTGGACAATGGTACTCGATCAAACTGGAATTGTGCACATGCAAAGAAAGAAAATGATAAGTGGTCTGCCATTGATTCATTTCGCTTAAATTCTGGAGATGAAGGAACAGATACCTATTTGTTAATCTCGGAAACGAAGTCGATGGGAGATACTACATTACTTTGGAGAGTCAGGGCTTGTGGTACTGTGGCCGGAGCGGAACGTGCTCAGTTTTTTCTGCGGATACTCCAAGATGGCAAGCATATTTTTGAAAAATTATCTGATAGGATGGTACCACAATGCGCAAACGGAAAGGCAATTATATTTCGTAATATGGTGGAATTTAAACTGCACTCTAACCAAGAAAAAGTAGTAGATATATGGGACGTATTGTGATACTATTACTGATTTTAGTTTGTTGTTTGGATTCGTTTAGTCAACAAACAATTGATAGCGGAGTGCCCGCTTACCGATACCAAATAGATTATAACATTCCTGAAAGTCCGGCATTTTCTGTACTTAATGCTAATCCATCATCAGTAATGCGAGGGAGTGCGTCACGAGAGGTGATCATTAATCTAGCAACAGACTTGTTGCATGGCTCCTCAGGCGTGTCGGGCTTAGCATTGGATTTTAATCCCTATTTCGTTTTTGGCGGACGATTGACCTCAGTGGAGGAATATAGGAAGAGCACTATAAAAAGACTATTGTCAAACACACAGTTGTCGTTTGCTTCAGTCGGAAATGATACCTATCCTGATGATTTATTGCTGGCAACTGGTCTGAGAATAACTTTATTTGACACGAAAGATCCAATATTTGATAGACAATTAGGAAGTGACATCGATGATATCTTGAGTGGTGCAAATGATGGTGCCTTGTTATTTGATGACTTTATTGATAATACTGAAGAGGTAGTTAACATAGATTTTTCGCCAGCATATACAGCATCTACGAATAGATATAAGAACCAATCAGGGGGGTCTATGTCTTTAGGAGCTGCAGTATCTACCCGAGCCAAGAATAAATCATTAGTACTCGATAGTTTACTGCAAGATAAATTTCAAATGTGGTTATCTGGGCAGTACGATTTTGGAGTAAGTGGATTGAGTATGACAGGTATGCTAATGATTGAGACCTTAGCTACAATCGAAGATAGGAATACGGGAACAATAGGTGGGCTCGCCGTGCGACAGTATAGAAAAGACATGATTATTAATGCCGAGTTAACTTACAATTCTATTTTTCGGAGTTTCGAAGCTGGGGGACTTGTTGAGTACTATAAGTTTGACGATATTATCCTTTACGCAGCATTTAGTTATGATCGAGACGAAATTACCGGATCATATCAGAGCGTGTTTCGACCTGGTATAAAATGGGACATCAGCCAGTAGTTCTCAGTCTGTTTTTCTTGAAATTTACTTATATGGAATTTAATTTTAGAGCAATTATCTCATTTAGAAGTGTTTACTGATACAGTTGATTAATTTAGTTTTTAAAAGGTCATTTTATTTTTCCTGTTGATTTATTGGTATATTTTTACACAGAAGTAATAGAATAATCCAAAATCATATCATGATAAAAGTCGGTGTAATAAGAGAAGGAAAGGTGCCAGCTGATAGCCGGGTGCCATTAAATCCAGAGCAATGTAGGCTGTTGGATGAAATGGGGGTAAATATAGTAGTACAACCATCACCGATCAGATGTTTTGCAGATGAGGATTATGTAAAGGTTGGAATTAAGCTGCAAGAGGACCTTTCGGACAGAGATGTTTTATTAGGCGTCAAAGAAGTGCCTATCGATGAGTTGATTAGTGGTAAGACTTACTTTTTCTTTTCGCATACGATTAAGAAACAGGCGTACAATCAACCGCTACTTAAGCATATCGTAGATAACAACATAAAGTTAGTAGATTATGAAGTGCTCACCGATGAGAATGGATCACGGGTGATTGCCTTCGGTAAGTTCGCAGGTATGGTGGGCGCCCACAATGCTATGTATACTTATGGTCTGCGCACAGGAGATTATTCGATCCCTCGGATGAAAGATTTACACGATTATGCTGCGGCTACAGAATTGTATAAATCGTTGGATCTTCCGCCAATGAAAATCGTGCTTACAGGATCAGGTAGAGTAGCAGGGGGTGCAGCAATGGTCCTAAAAGATTTCGGCGTTAAAAAAGTAGCTCCACTAGATTACCTGAAAAATGACTACGACTATCCAGTCTATACGCAATTAAATAACTTTTACTATGCCAAACGTAAGGACGGAGAAGTTGTAGATTCAGTCGTGGATTTTTATGAAAACCCAGGTGAGTACGAGTCTAATTTTGCTCACTTTCTTCCAATGACGGATGTTATGATCAATGGTGTATTTTGGCATAACGAGGCACCGGCATTTTTTACAGTAGAGCAGATGCGTTCTCCGGATTTTAATATCAAGGTCATTGCAGACGTTACGTGCGATATTGCTCCTGTGAGTAGTATACCTTCGACTATCGAAGCGTCAACGATTGCTGATCCGATCTTTGGATATGACCCGATGACAGGACTCAAAACTGAGCCACATGGTGATGGCGTGGTGGACATGATGACCATTGATAATTTACCAAATGAATTGCCACGCGATGCTTCTACAGCATTTGGCGCCATGTTCATCGAGCATGTCCTCAATGAACTAGGAGATCGTCGGGGCAGTACATTGATTGAGAGAGCTACGATCGCGGAGTTCGGTAACCTTGGTAAGCATTTCGAGTACTTGCGTGATTATTTGAATGGAGAGTGAGTATAGCGTTTTCATACGGAATTAGTAGTTCCAATTACGGTTTAAAATTTCACATTATTTTGAGGATTAGCTAAAATAGATCTAGGTGAAAAACGGAAGGATAACATTAGCTATCGTGAGCCCCGATAATTATCACGGGTTAAACGAAGATATATGAAGGATTATCTTAAAAATTAGTGAAGTTTATGAACGTAAATGGTACAAGAGCCCTATTGCAATCTGAATGCAGTTCGGGATGTTTTAATGGTCTGTGTTCATTTGACTGATCTCATCTAAATTCCGTCAATATACTGCATGAATTAACCTTCGATACTGGACTAGAGATATTTTCGACTTGATTTGGACTGGTTTGATGAAGATCGTGTTGTGATTAAGCCGTTTGATGATTCATCATATTCTTGCTTGTGATTAGGTCCTCTATATTCCCCAATAGTTTTTTAACGAAAACCACAGATAGCTCTTAAAGAATCAATACGTGCACTGCAAAAAGAAATAGTAGTCAAATCGCTAAGTAGATCTGGATTGACGTAGCTAGGTTTTAGTTTTGATATTGTTTCAAAAATCACTTCCAAACCATAGCCCCATTACTTCTCAATGTTATTTTATTGTTAGGCATCTTTCACATTTAGTAATGTGTACATAACATTGCAATTGATTACAATAAATCTATCTTTGTAGCCTGTTCCGTTTACCTTTTGGTATATCGAGGTGGTGTTTTGGATTCCAGAATACGACTATCGTAGGGATGCTTAATGTGAGCTATACAAATAGAGTGTGGTTTTTGTGTTGTTAACAGCAAAAAAAATTATCAAAACGCGGAGGTTTTGATACTGAAATGTATAGGTCAATAAAGAGTGCAATAAGAAACCATCGTACTACCAAGTAGATGTGAAGTTTAAAAGGAAGAACAAATGAAAATATTGAAGGACATACAATCAGGAATAGTAAAAGCATTGAAGGAGCTTTATGACCATGACGCTTCAGCGAATCAAGTCTTAGTCAATAGGACTAGGAAGGAATTTGATGGTGATTATACTGTTGTTGTATTCCCGTTTGTGAAGCAACTGAAGACAAACCCCGTGGAGTTGGGCAATAAGTTGGGAGATTACTTGGTGGCTCATCACCCAGATATCATCGGATACAATGTTGTGAAAGGCTTCTTGAATTATAGCCTATCTTCGGACTACTGGAAAAGACAACTATCAGAAACCTTAAATTCTGATCACTATGGGACGCATGAGCGGAATGGACAAAAAGTACTGGTAGAGTTCTCTTCACCCAATACAAATAAACCGCTTCATCTCGGACATATCAGGAATATTCTTCTAGGTTGGTCTTGTAGTAAGATTCTTGATGCGGCTGGATATGATGTGATCAGAACGCAGATTATCAATGATAGAGGAATCGCTGTTTGCAAAAGTATGCTTGCGTGGCAAAAATTTGGAGAAGGAGCTACTCCAGAATCAACGGGTGTAAAAGGAGATCATTTTGTCGGAAGATACTATGTAATGTTTGATCAGAAATTCCAAGTGGAGTATGGTGCATGGCAATCATCAAATGAAGGTCAGCGTGTGCAATCAGAACTGATCAAGGAAGGGCAGTCTGAGGAAGAGTTTTTCAAAAAATACAAAAATACATACTTCAATGACTATTCGATTCTTGGGAATGAAGCAAAAGATATGCTGCTAGCTTGGGAAGCCAAAGATGATACTATTCGTAATTTATGGATGATGATGAATTCTTGGGTGTACGATGGTTTTGGTGATACGTACAACAGTCTCGGAGTAGAGTTTGACAAGTTATACTACGAATCAGATACCTATTTGCTAGGAAAAAAGACGGTGGAGTTGGGATTGCAACAAGAAGTATTCTATCGAGAAGATGACGGTTCTGTGTGGATTGACCTCGAAGATGCTGGGATGGATAAGAAGATTGTCTTGAGAAGTGATGGTACTGCAGTCTATATGACCCAGGACATCGGAACAGCGATGGTGAGGAATCGAGATTTTGGTGTCGAGAAGATGGTCTATGTAGTTGGCGATGAGCAAGATTATCACTTTAAAGTACTGTTCGAAATACTCAAGCAGCTAGGGGAGCCATACGCAGACGAATTATATCATCTATCTTACGGTATGATTGATCTTCCTACAGGTAAGATGAAGTCAAGAGAGGGGACAGTAGTCGATGCGGATGATCTTATGAAAGAAGTCATTCAGGAGGCTCGCAATTCGTCTGAAAAGCACGGAGAAATAGCGGAAATGCCAAAGGCTGAGCAAGATGATGTACTCCGAAAAATAGGCCTTGCAGCATTGAAATTTATGATTATCAAGGTGCAGCCTAAAAAGCGAATGACTTTTGATCCTAAAGAATCAGTGGATATGCAGGGGCAGACTGGACCTTATGTGCAGAATGCTTATGTGCGGATCAAGTCTGTACTCAGAAGATTCGAAGGGGAGTCCTTAGGAGATTCCACAGCGTACACGGATGTCAATGAATTCGAACTGGCACTGCTCAAGGATATTGTAGAATATCCTACAATGGTCAGAGAGGCAGCAGAGAATTATGACCCATCAACTATCGCTAATTACTGCTATGGACTTGCGAAGACGTATCACCGATTTTATCATGAGGTGCGAATCCTTAAAGCGGAGTCTGATGAGGCAAGAGCGTTTAGACTAGAGCTAAGTGCGGTAGTTGCAAATGTATTGCACAGTGGGATGGACCTACTAGGCATAGAGATGCCAGAAAGAATGTAACTTATCAGAACGCAAATCACAAAACAACCATAACTATCAATTGTAGATCATGGAAGAAAAGAGAGAATCACTCAATTTTATTGAGCAAAAAATAGAAGCGGATATCGCTGCAGGCAAACACAACAAGTCAGTCCTTACCCGATTTCCACCGGAACCCAATGGCTATCTACACATCGGACATACGAAGGCGATCTGTGTCAATTTCGAACTAGCGGCAAAGTATGGTGGTGGATGTAATTTGCGGTTTGATGACACCAATCCATCTACCGAAGATACGGCATACGTAAATGCCATCAAGGAAGATATACAATGGCTGGGTTTCGAATGGAACGGTCAGGTTAAATTTGCTAGTGATTATTTCGATCAGTTATACGCTTTTGCAGAAGATCTTATAGAAAAAGGATTCGCGTATGTCGATCCTAGTTCTCCAGAAGAAATCGCCGATCAGAAGGGAACTCCATCCATTCCAGGCACCGCTAATGAATATCGAGATCGCTCTCCAGAAGAAAATCTCAATCTGTTTAGAGAAATGCGTGATGGAAAACATGCGGATGGAACAATGGTCCTCCGAGCTAAGATCGACCTCGCTTCTCCCAATATGTTGATGAGGGATCCCCTTATGTATAGGATCAAGCATGCGCACCACTACCGTACTGAGGATAAATGGTGTATCTACCCGATGTATGACTTTGCACATGGTCAGAGTGATAGTATCGAAAAAGTAACACACTCATTATGTTCTTTAGAATTTATCCATCATAGGCCAGTTTACGATTGGTTTATCGACAAGCTTGGGATCTACCCGAGTGAGCAGACGGAGTTTTCTCGTATGAATGTAGAGTACCTCATTACAAGTAAACGTAAAATGTTGAGACTTGTGGAGCAAGGAGTTGTTTCAGGATGGGATGATCCAAGGATGCCAACAGTACGTGCACTGAAACGAAAAGGATATCCAGCTGCAGCGATTCGCATGTTTTGTGATAAAGTAGGAATGACAAAGCGAGAAAATCTAATAGAATTTGATTTATTAGAATCTTGCGTCAGAGATGTGCTCAATGAGACTGCTGATCGAGTGATGGTGGTAGAGGACCCTGTGAAGTTGATCGTGACAAATTATGAAGGCGAAGGCGAGCAATTGCCAGCGGAAAATAATCCTGGCGATGAGTCTGCGGGTGTAAGAGAAGTACCATTCGGTAGAGAACTTTGGATCGAACGAAAGGACTTTATGGAAGATGCGCCAAAGAAATTTTATAGACTGAGCCCTGGCAGAGATGTTAGACTCAAGCATGCATTTATTGTGAATTGTACTGGTTTCAAAAATAATGAGGCTGGGGAATTAGAAGAAGTATACTGTACGTATTATCCGAATAGCAAAAGTGGACATGATGTATCAGGAGTCAAGCCCAAAGGAACCTTGCACTTTGTAGCTGTAGACGGAGGCGTGCCTTGTGAGGTGCGTAACCTCAGTCATCTTTTTACAGATGTAGCTCCAGATAGCCATGAAGGGGTAGATTTCTTAGATTTTGTAAATCCTGATTCTATCAACGCCAATCCAGCAATAATGGAGCCTACACTAGTGGATGCTCCAGTAGGTAAGCAATTTCAATTTTTGAGAAAGGGGTACTACTGTGTAGATCCAGACAGTACTGCCGATAAGATGGTGTTCAATAAGACTACGGGTCTAAAAGGCGCTTGGAAACCCAAGAAATAGTAGTTTGCATTGCTAAGAGAGTCGAGAGTATGAAACCTAGATGCTTATTTTTTCACATGATATTCGCAGGAATACGACTGCTTGATTGGAATCTAGAAGCGGTAGTTGCCAAGTAGTGGGAATTCCTTCGTGCCGCAAACGTGAAAAATCATGACGACAGCGATTTGATGTGTACAGCAGATCAAAATAGCCTGTAGATCGCGTACCTTATGTATTGATAAATTTCGGTAATTTTTAGAACTACGTTTCAAATCCCATCGTCAAAAAAAGTAATCGCAATAGCTACCTGTGGTATGATATTTTCTATCTACAATAACCTTCACCAAAAGTTATATATTTACACAAGATGATACCATAGACTATGCTGCTATTTCCAAACTACAATATATATTCGACACCACTATTGATTCTTGTGTTGCAAGGGCTGATTTTGGTGGCAATGTTGTTTTATAAGGCAAAGGCTCGGCGTGATGTTTCGAGTTTGATTTTGGGGGTACTATTACTGATTACCTGCTATCATCGTACGACTTATACGATAGGGTTTATGGGGTGGTATGATGTGTTTCGCAATACCAAGATCAATTATTACCTAATCCCTTTGACATTAGGTATTGGTCCCTTGATATATTTCTACATCAGGTCCATCGGAGAGAAAAGATTCAAGATAGATCGAGGAGTTTTGTTGCACTTCATCCCGATGGTAATTTTCGTTTTTTATAGAGTGTCTGTGCTCGTTCATGATAGCTTACAGCCGGAGTATGCACTTACGCAAAATGGAGAATGGATGCAATGGACTCTTGAACATCTATCTACTGGCATATATATACTGCTTGCTGTTCATCTGCTAGCTTATCTGATCTATTCTTTCCGATTGTACTACAAAATTAGAGCAGGTTTGGAGCACCAATTTTCGAATACGTACCGATTTGAAATGCACTGGCTGAGAAACTTTCTCTATATGTTCACATTTCTGTTTATCTACGATTGCCTTCAGTTGATTACAGATGGATTTATTTTTAATCTGCATTGGACTCAGGAGTGGTGGTACCAGTTTTTTTCTTTGGTAGTTGTGCTGTATGTTGGGATCAAGGGGTATTTTACACAGGTAGAAAACTTGCCATACTTAGAGCCGCAGATGCTCACTCATGAATCAATTTCACATGTTGCAGAACCTGATAACTTCCAAGACCAGTTGTCCAAAATAGTGCGGGTTGTTGAGGAAGATTCTCTTTATTTGGACCCGAATTTGACACTTACCAAGTTGGCCAAGCGGATGCGGATGCCCCAATCTCAGCTTTCGCTAATCATTAACAAAGGAGCCAACAAAAACTTTAATGAACTAATCAATAGCTTTAGAGTAGCTCACGTTAAGAAATTGCTCAATGGTGCAAAACATAATCACTTAAGCATTTTGGCGATTGCGTTGGATTCAGGATTCAACAGCAAGGCTACATTTAATCGGGTATTCAAAAAAATAGATGGAAATTCTCCATCATTCTACCGCAGTTAGTTTTTTATATACTCATCTGATTATCAGCTTTCTAGATGATTTGAGACGTCTCGAATTACATTGTGAGACATAGAAATAAACGATGAGACCCTCTCTGATCCCTTTTGCCACACCTTTGAAGTATTAATTCATCAATTACCATTTGGTGTTTCTATTTGAAATGCTGACGTAATGGTTACAAAATACTTTAAAAATGAAAAATCTTATCAGTTTATTATTTCTACTTATTATTAAAACTGCAGCAATAGGGCAAATTGCCGGTAATGGAGAGATGGTGACCACAGAAACGGAGGTCAATGGACTCAGGGGCATCAATATTCAGCTCAATGCGGATGTTATTTTGGATTACAATCAGAAAGAGCTTATGACCATCTCTACAGATGCAAATGTCATTGACTACATCGGCATTAATTTCGAAAATGGAATATTGACGCTAGATCAAAAGAAGTGGATTCGTCCTAGCAAGCAACCTGTAATTACAGTCGGGAGCCCTGATCTTGTTTATGTTTTCCAAGGGACACATTCTACCACAAAGATCAAAAATGTAAATGCAAAGACTCTCACATTAGCGGGTAACGTGGGCACAGTGATGGTAGAAGGGCGAGCGGATAGACTCTCTGTAGAAACGGAAAACACAACTTTGGATCTGCGTAAGTTAGCAATCCAAACCATCAATATAGAAGGCGAGTGTACTTCTAAGATTTTACTGGGGGACTATACGAATCTGATCAGATCAAGTGATTCAGAAGCCAATATTCGGCTTGCAGACGGGAGTAGATTACGTGAAACAGAAGTAGAGAGAAAGCCAGAACCTTCAGAAAAGGTACAGTTTATAGAATTTAAGATCAAAAACAACTCCATTAAGAGAAACTCATTTTATGTCAAAGGACCAAATGGGAGAGGAGGTATGTTTAGCTACGGTTTTTCGATGATGCCTTACAGCTCGCGAGACGAAAATTGGTCTATCGGAACAAAGATTTTTCAAGAAGCTAGGTCAGGACAAATGATAGAATTGTTAGAGGTTACAAGTGCTGCGAAAGGGAACTGCCTCGATCTTTTTGAATAGAATTGGTAGCGGTGATTAATATATTCTGCTTTCCACTGACAATCATTACAAAAAGGGAGTTCATATTATTATATTTGTGGCATCTATGAATAGAGGTAAGACCATATTGGCCAAGGAACGATTTCAGCTGACCATCGAGCGGCTTTGTCACCAATTGATAGAGTCGTATGAAGACTTCTCCGATACATGTATTATTGGAGTGCAAGAACGTGGTGTCCTATTGGCAGATCGAGTATTAGCTAGATTGACGGAGTTGACTGATTGTTCTACCATTGATTATGGAAAGTTGGATATTACTTTTTATAGAGATGATTTTCGTACTCGAGCGGAACCGCTGAAGGCATCCACGACTGATTTGAATTTTCTAATCGAAGGAAAGAAGGTGATATTGATCGACGATGTACTCTACACTGGCCGAACGATACAGGCGGCACTGGCAGCTTTGCAAGATTTTGGACGACCTGCTAAAGTAGAATTACTGACGCTTGTAGATCGTAGATTTAATAGGCATCTGCCCATAACATCGGACTATACAGGTATGACCGTAGACGCACTAGACGAAGCCTATGTGAAGGTAGAGTGGGCAGATCTAGATGGTCAGGATAGAATACTGCTCTATTCAGCAAAACGAAACAACTAAAAAATAGGAATGGCAAGTACTGCACTCAGCACCAAGCACCTACTAGGAATCAAATACATCACTGCCGATGATATCAACCTGATTTTCCAAACTGCTGAGAATTTTAAAGACGTCATTAATCGACCAATCAAGAAAGTGCCTAGTCTCAGAGATGTGACAATCGCTAATCTATTTTTTGAAAATAGCACAAGAACTCGGATATCATTTGAATTGGCAGAGAAGCGTCTGAGTGCAGATGTGGTCAATTTTTCTGCGGCTTCTAGTTCTGTCAAAAAAGGAGAGACACTATTAGATACGGTAAATAATATCCTTGCAATGAAGGTAGATATGGTTGTGATGAGGCATCCAGCGCCTGGAGCACATCATTACCTATCTCAACATATAGACGCCAACATCATTAACGCAGGCGATGGTACCCACGAACATCCTACTCAAGCACTGCTAGATTCGTTCTCGATGAGAGAACAACTCGGAGATTTAAAGGGCAAAAAGATTGTAATAGTAGGTGATGTCATGCACAGTCGTGTAGCATTGAGTAATATCTTTTGTCTCATTAAACTCGGCGCACATGTCAAAGTTTGTGGCCCTCCAACATTGATTCCCAAACATATAGAGAGTCTAGGTGTAGAGGTAGAGTATAGCATACGCAAAGCGCTAGAATGGTGTGATGTTGCAAACATATTGAGAATACAACTTGAGCGGATGGATATCAAATATATCCCAAGTCTGAGAGAATATGCGATGTATTATGGGGTTGATAAAGCACTACTAGATAGTCTAGGAAAAAGGATAGTTATTATGCATCCAGGTCCTATTAACAGAGGCGTTGAGTTGTCAAGTGATGCAGCCGATTCGGACCAGGCAATAATTTTGGATCAAGTGGAAAATGGTGTGGCTGTGCGAATGGCTGTATTATATCTTTTGGCGAGAAATAGATCGAGTTGATACTTCGGTGTCGAGCGTTTTAGGTTAAATATATATTAAGCACATAAGCCCTGTAAATTATTTTGTCTGATTTGCAGTTTTGTATTGTGGACAAAATCGAATAAAAATAGATGAAGTTACTAGTTACAATTTTAATGCTGGCTATATCGATATCGACTTACGCACAGTATGATATTGATTTTGAGATCAAAAATTGCGATCAAGATACAGCCATAGTTGCAAATTACTTTGCAGATAGACAATTGGTCAAAGATACCTTGATAGGTGCAGATGGAGTTTTTAAATGGACAGGTTTGGATACATTGGAGGCAGGCGTGTATTTCATATTTATTCCTCAAGATAAGACTTTTATGCAGTTCTTTATTGACGGAGAGGATGCAGATTTTGATATGAAATGGGATGGAAAAGAGGAAGGATCACTAAAATTTGAGGGATCACGAGATAATGAAATGTTTGTCGAGTACACACAGTTCTTGACAGAGCAAAGGCCAGCCGCGGACAAGTACAGAGCCCGATTGACTGCAGCGGATACGACAGGAATCAAAGACGTAGAAGCTGAAATGGGATTGGAAAAGATCGATCAGGTGGTGACAGCTAAGCAGCAAGAGATCATAGAAGCTATGCCAAATTCTGTTACGGCTCATTTTATCATTTCAAATATTGCAGTTGATATTCCTGAGTTTGAAGGTGAGGATGCCCAATTCAAAACCTATAGATTTTATAAAGAACATTATTTTGATAATTTGGATTTGGGAGATCCAGTCAATTTGCGGACACCATTTATTCACGAACGAATAGAATACTACTTGGAGAAGCTTACGCCGCAAGATCCAGACAGTATTATGATTTCAATCGATTTTATCCTAGAGAAAATGGAGCCTTCGCCTGAGACCTGGAAGTATTATCTATCTCATCTTTTGAATAAATATGCAAAACTAAAGATTGTAGGGTTTGATGCGATTTATGTTCATATTGTGGATAAGTACTACGCTACCGGCAAGGCGGATTGGGTGACAGAGGAGAGCAAAACTAAGATGATAGATCAAGCGGAAAAATTCAGACCGATATTGATAGGGAAGAAGTTTCCTGATATTACTACATATAAGGCTGATAGCGTCAAAACTCCTGTCAGGATATGGGACGTTGATTCTGAATATACGATCGTTTTGTTTTGGGCACATGATTGTGGACATTGTACGAAGTCTATGCCAGATGTGGTAGATTTTTACGAAGAATACGAAAGTAAAGGAGTAACATTGATCTCGATTTGTACGAAAGCGGGTAAGAAAATGACACCTTGTCAAGAGGCGATTCCAAAGAAGAACATGGAGAAATTTATCAATACATTTGATGAATACCAGCGATATAGAAAGCAAGTATATATACCATCAACACCTAAAATTTTCATCTTAGATAAGGACAAAAATATTCTCATCAAGGATATACCTGCGAATGAGTTAAAAAACATTATGCCGCAGATTATCAAAATGAATACACAGAAGGGGATGCAGGATAAGAAATCTTAGTTTTCTGGCATTAATGGATCTTTAGGTCGCTTATTTTTCAGATCCCGTGGAATAATCGACATAATCCCCACCAACATTGCCTATAAGTGGATTTAAAATATTTACTTTGTAGCCCAATTAGGAAAATTAGAAAATGGATAAAATTAGATTAGATATTGTTGCCTTATCACACAGTGTGACTCAATCTCACAACTACGCAGTGGTGCTAGGAGAGGAGGATGGAAACCGTAGGCTGCCCATAGTGATTGGTGGTTTTGAAGCGCAAGCTATCGCGGTCGCAATGGAAAAAATGAGTCCAAATCGGCCGCTCACCCATGATCTGTTTATGAATTCGCTACAAGCGTTTGATATTCAACTCAAGGAAATAGTGATCAATAATCTGCTGGATGGAATATTTTATGCGCAGCTGATTTGCGAAAGTAACGGAGAGGTAATTCCGATCGATAGTCGTACGTCAGATGCCATCGCTATGGCTGTACGTTTTGAATGTCCTATCTACACGTACGAATTTATCATGGAAACGGCAGGAGTAGTATTAGATCATACAGAAGGTGATCCAGACCTAGTGGAAAAAAAGAAAGTAAAGAAAGCCAAATCGATTGCGGACTATCCAACTGATGAGCTAGAAGTGATGCTGAATGATGTGCTGGCTGCTGAAGATTATGAAAAAGCGGCAGAGATCAGAGACGAACTGAATAGAAGGTAAAATCAACTACTATATTCCGTAACTTTTTAGGGGACATTGCGTTTTCCTTCAGAGCCACGTATCTATGTTAGCCGATACACGTGAGCGTCAATTAGTAAGAACATAAATTAACAACAATAATTAATATACAATGAAGCACATTATCAATCTTTTACTATTAGTACTACCACTAGTCTCTATTTCTGCACAGAAGAATCTAGAGAGTGGATATGTCAAAATGGAAATAACTGAAGCTACGAGTGATGATCCTCAAATGGCTATGGGCCTAGAAATGATGAAGGGGTCAGAAACTGAGATTTATTTTACAAAAGGAAAATACCTAACGAGCATGAATATGATGGGCGGTATGGTAAAAATGGACAACTTAGTAGATACAGACGCTCAGAAAATGGATATGCTTTTCGATGCGATGGGCAATAAGATGTGGGTTGATACTAACCTAGATGAAGCTAAGAAAAACAAGACGCAAGATATGTCTGGTTATAAGGTAGATTACGACAAGTCAGAGACGAGAGAGATTTTAGGTTATAAAGCATACAAAGCAACGATTACGATCCCAGAGAGTGCTGATATGAAAGTGATTGGCTGGATTACTCCAGAAATAAAGACTGATGCAAATATAATCCAAGGTATGGAAGACCTTAAGTTAGAAGGATTTCCACTAGAGTTCAGTATTGTCAATCCTCAGATGAAAATGACTTTCAAAGCGACTGACATCAAAGAGACTGTAGACATGGCTGTATTCAAATTGAACACGGATGGTTATAAGAAAATGACGATGGAGGAGTTCTCTAAGCAAATGGGAGGAATGGGAGGAATGGGCTTCTAAAATAGCACCACCTAATAAAGTATACTGGGTCAGATATCGTAATGGTGTCTGACCTTTTTTGTTATAATAATGGTGGATAAATTCATGTCAATTTTTATGCTGAGTGATCAAGAAGAATAAAAAAAAATAGCGAAGGTTATGAATGTAAATGCTGTAAAATAAATAAATCAATTAAATTAGCGAGTGCAATATCAACTGCGTTTCGGCTGGTCGGAAGGGGAAAGTAGTTTTTTGTCTTCTCTTATGATATCTGCAATCGAAGGACAGATTCCCTTCACACTTATTCTTTCAATAATTAAACAAACGTTAGCATAATATGAAGATCTTAAAAGGAGGCAAAGTATTCAACAGAGGGAAGTCATTTTACGCGGATGTCCTGATAGAGAAAGATAGAGTCAGGTTAGTAGCTCCAGAGATTTCTCGAGAAAATGCTGAAGAAATAAACGTAGAGGGAAAATGGATTATCCCTGGGATTATCGATGATCAAGTTCATTTTCGAGAGCCCGGTCTTACGCACAAAGCTAATATTGCTACAGAGTCTAGAGCGGCTGTGGCCGGCGGTGTCACGACCTTTATGGAAATGCCTAATACAGTCCCTAACGCACTCACACAAGAGATCCTGCAGGATAAATATGATGTTGCTAAGAAAAGCGCATATTGTAACTACTCGTTTTTTATGGGAGCTGGAAATGACAATATTGAAGAAGTGCTGAAAACAGATAAGCATAATATCTGTGGCGTGAAAATTTTCATGGGTTCTTCTACAGGTAATATGTTGGTAGACGATAGACAGACGCTCGATAGGCTGTTTTCACAAGTGGATATGCTAATAGCAACACATTGTGAAGACGAGGCGACTATCAGAGCAAACATGAAACGATACGAAGACGAGTATGGCGATAGACTTGATGCTTCTTATCATCCTATTATTAGAGATGTAGAAGGCTGTTATATATCATCGTCTATGGCTGTTGATTTGGCTAAAAAATACAATACAAGACTTCATATTCTTCATATATCTACGGCAAAAGAGTTGGATCTGTTTGAGAATGCAATGCCACTGCGTAACAAGAGGATTACTTCGGAGGTCTGCGTACATCATCTGAATTTTAGTGCGGATGATTATGCGGCGTTGGGCAATAAAATTAAATGTAATCCTGCAATTAAGTCTATCGAAAATAGAGATGCCCTCTTACCTGCCTTATTGGATGACCGGCTAGATATAATAGCTACAGATCACGCACCGCATACCATCGCTGAGAAGGCCAAGCACTACAATCAAGCTCCCTCAGGATTACCTCTGGTACAGCACAGCATAAATATGATGATGCAAATGGTCCAAGATGGAAAGATAACGATGGAAAAAGTGGTCGAAAAGATGTGTCATGCACCATCAGAATGTTTCCAAATCA